>CM055268.1:49831202-49924138 GCA_029237695.1 Conchocele bisecta
GTATCTGCATGGGCAGATTCAGGTGGGGGCGGACCCGGCGTGCGCCCCCCCCCCCTAACATTCGCCGAGTGAAGATTGTTTACAAGTCACAAGGCACGTTTCATGCCAAGTGCCATGTATTCCATGCATTTTTCGGTCGTTGTCTTATTGTTTCAAAATTTAAACGTTTTCAATCAAAAATCATGTATAAACATACTGTGACAGTGTCAATATTTTTGCTCCAAAATGCGCCAGAACGCAGGAAATGCACCTGTGATTTCAAGATCTAATTATAGAACATAGAATCATTGTCATACATACGTGCACCCCCCTAAATTCGCCGAGGTCCACTATCTTTCAAACAATAATCTCAACAAATCTTGAAATGCATTAATATACAGGTAATTTGCATGAAAATGTCACAATTTACCACTGTTGAAATCCGAATTTAAATGACATAAAATGCAGGAGAGTGCATTTCAGGCCATCTAGGTTTAAAAAATTTCAGAGGGGTGCGTCAGGGGCGAGCCCCATGTGGTGGCGCGAGTACGCTAGGGGGTACCCCCCTAGCGTACTCGCGCCACTACATGGGGCTCGCCCCTGACGCACCCCCTGACGCAGTACCCCCCTATCGTACTCGCGCCGCTACATGGGCTCGCCCCTGACGCACCCCCCTGACGCACCCCCCAATGGAAAATCCTGCGTACGGGTCTGGATGCATATAGCGTAGTGGTTACAGTTATCTCTCTTTTGTAAATTAATCCACGTTGTTGACTTTTGTCACTCATTTCATACTCCCAGATATATGCCGTCGTTAATACGTTTAATTTAGTAACATTATTCAATATACATGTACATGTACATGTACCTACTAAATCCCGCTTTTGTTTCACGTTGTTTGATATATACATACGATTTATTTATTAAATATATTGTGAACACTGTAAGCCCTAATCTGACTGTGTGATGTGCATCGTTATCTGTGGCGCTATAAACACGTCAAACTCTATCTAAGACATATAAAATGTGATTGAATCTGCTATATCAGAGACGTAATACTATACAGTGAAATCATTGGTTATATGAATAAATCAAAGGACTGAACGTCCTGAAATTCTTCGCAGTATGTGTTTGTGTATGACAAATAGACGAATGATTAATCTAGAGTGGAACACGTTTCAAGTAGATTCATTTGTAGCTTGAAGACTCGAAGAATAGAAGGAATGCAGAACTTTTTGCCCTATACGCTTGTTTCTGACAAACTATGAAACCGATTCGGACAACTCTTCATGGCCATTTGATCAGTTAAATAAGATGTTGTCCATCCTTTTCAGCTAATTTCAGATGAAGATGTGAGCAGCACATATATTGCGGGTTTCACTTTTAAAAACACGGGTTTTACGCCATAACAATAGTTCTAACAACTTAGCCAAATCGCCTTTCAGTGTGATAAATGTTTTGTTTGTTCTTCTGTGCTAAATGTATATCATTGCAAATGATTCGCGATTCGTAGCTGCCATGGGTCGGTGCACGAATACAATCTACGGTTTCGGCTTCCATTCTCAGAATGGAAATCACTCTTTTTCCATTTTGGGGTTTCCAATAATCTATTTTTAACTCAACGTTTTCGCCCCCTTGTCAATTCGGCACAGAAAGAGCACTCAGACGGGTTTTCACAGAGTGTTTGTTTATTTGAGTCACATCATGTCGTTTGTTTATTGTCGTTTGCAATTATGTCGTTATTGTGCGTTTTTTTTTTTAAATTGCCGTTGTCTATGTGGTAAGAATATATGCCTAATTTTGTTGTACGGGAATACTATTGTAATTACGAATTGTGCACTTTATAGAATTCCGCATTTGCTATGAAATGTTCGTTAAAATGTCATTTACAGAAAATATAACAGTTTCTGTAAAAAAAAATCGTAAAATTTCGCACATGTTCATAGGTACAAAATCACATGGCGTGTCCCGTAATTGAGACACGCCATGTGATTTTGTACCTTCGGACAACTGCGTAAATTCATGTTATACGTTTACAAACTTTACAATATTTTACGTAAATGGCGTCAAAAATTGACAAAACCTTCAGAGTACATGCGTATGTACTCTGAGAAAATTGTCAACTTTTGACTTCATTTAGGAAAAATATTGCAAATTTCGTAAACGTATTTAACCCTTTGAACCCGAAAGCCCGCTATATCGGTTTATGCAAAAAGTGCAGATCCAGATGAGCCGGCTCGTATGAGCCGTCTCATCAGGATCTGCACTTTTTGAAAGTAATTTAAATATTTTTGAGAACAAAAACACCCCCTTTTCATAAATGGACAAATCTGAAAATAATTTTGTGACCATTGGATTGGTCGGAACATTAGCATATCACAGTCCATTCCAGTTCCTTAGGGTTGAAAGGGTTAATGAAATTATGCAGATGTCCGTAGATTTTACAAAATTACATGGCGTGTCCCATATATTACCTGGGATGTCCATCGGCTCCATGGTGTCGTCGGTCTGAGAAACAACCAAAGTGGTCGTGTTACCCCCGCAGCCGTCCCGCAAGTCAACATCGGAGAAGTAAAAGTTGACGCGATTGTAACCATAAATGCCGGCCTTGATATAGAGAATGCAGTCGGTCGGTTGGATATCGAAGGCGAACTTGATCTGCCCCGAGAAGAGGTCACCGTGGGCCATGCTGATAGTGCTCCCGCACATGCGGTCCATGTAGTCTAAACATAGAAAATACGATCCAGTGAAACCACTTTAAACCGAACAACCTTTCGACATCACTGTGTTAAATAATGACCGATTTCACTATCAAATATCGCTGATGTTTATCAGTGTTCGTGATTGCAATGCACACAGGCATGCAGTTCAGTGCTCTTACATCGGAATCACAATGGAACATCTCTAAACCGGACACCCTGGGACGTGTGCTAGGGTATTTTACCAGTTCACCATTCAAATACTATACATCTGTCGTTCATGTAGCTCACACTATAATATTATCATTAATAAGTGTTAGCTCACTATAATTCCAGCACAAAAATATTTATACAATTCCCTAACATTTGATTGGCCCGTAGCAAGTCTCTGTCCAAAATTTATATCCCAGTAAACTCCCACGCCGAACTACTTTCCGTAAACGTGAGGCGCAGTTAAAATAATTCTTAAAAAAACGGAAAATAAACAGATTTTTTTTATGAATTTATTTCAAATGCTGGAATTATAAGGAATGAATGGCCTTTTTGTGGAATTTATCGGGGATATAAACTTGGAAAAGTCGCGGGAATACTGGAATATTCCCGCGACTTTTCCAAGTTTATACCCCGATAAATTCCACAAAAAGGCCATTCATTCCTATAATATTACCGCTTACACAGTGAAACCTCTTTAAACCCGACAACCTGTAAGTCACGGTGTTGGTAATCTTGGTGGGTTTCTTTGTCGCTTATCTCCGACAGTAAAATATGTTCGTGATAAACACGTGTCTTTGGGTGGTTATATGCCAGTTTTACAGTGAAACCTATCTAAACAGGACACCATGGGGACCTCCCAGGGTGTCCGGTTTAGAGAGATTCCACTGTATTTTTAAAATCAAAGGTATCAGTCAAAGATAGGAAATGCGACTCAAGAAGACTATGAATACCACTTTATCCCGTCAACACAGTGCGTATGTGCCGTGAAACACGGTGCCGTGAAACATTTTTGATATCCAGTCAATACATTTTTTTTGCATTTTACAGCCATGTGTAGGTGTTGACGGGATAAATCTATTTTCCTTATTTCTGAACCAAAATATATGTTGTGACCACTCATTTGAGACCACTCATTTGAACCGTCTCGGCGAGACGGTTCAAATGAGTGGTCACAACATATACTTCTAATGAGAAATAAAGAAATTCCTGAGCCTTGCCGGATATTTTTTCCCATTCACGGCACTAACCTACTATTCTGTATGTATGCTTGTCTACGGAGCCCCTCAGGGGACATGGATTTCTTTTTAATAACTCTTCCCACGAAATAACAATTCGTTTCCTCAATTTAATAATTCGTTACGTCGAATTAATAATTCGTTCCCATAATATAACCATTCGTTCCCTCGAATTACCAATTCGTTCCCACGATATAACAATTCTTCCCTCGAATTAACAATTCGTTCCCACGAAATGACAATTCGTTCCCACAATTAAACAATTCGTTTCCACGAATTCACAATTTGTTCCCACGATATAACCATTCGTTCCCTCGAATTAACAATTCGTTCCCACGATATAACCCAATCGAATTCCTCGAATTACAATTACGAAATGACAATTTGTTCCCCCCACGAAATGACAATGTGTTCCCACAATTTAACAATTAGTTCCCACGATATAACAATTCGTTTCCACGAATTAACAATTTGTTCCCGTGAGAACGAATAGTTAAATTGAGGGAACGAATTGTTAATTCGTGTGAACGAATTGCTATTTCGTGGGAACGAATTAATAGGAAAAATAATTCTACGTCTTTTTGGTTATTCTATTTCTATACAGCAATAAACATTTGATATACCATGTATGTTAGACTATGTGCTAGCAGTACCCTCACCTTACCCCCACCCCGCTTGCACCTCACTCCCACACCCACAACTTGTGTACGACGATTGTTTTGGTTCCCTGGGATGTACTGAATACGTTAAGAAATGTTAACAGAAAATTATTGGGTCCCAGTGCTATTTTTGGCCAAATATGCAAATTAGGTGCCGCCAGTTTTCATATATTTCGACCTCGTATTACTATACCTGCTGAAAACTGTAGTAGTTCGCTGGACAAGAACAAATGTGATGTGCAGAAATGCACAATGCTGATGTACACGGGCCATAGCATGAACATGCTGGTTTCGGGTGTTTTGTCATGATAGCTTACATATACAGTGACACCTCTCTAAACCGGACACCCTGGCGACCCTATTATTATGTTTAATTTAGATGGGTGTCTCTGTAATTTATATCATTGTCCTGTATGTTCTTAATTGTAAATGACGAACACTGTTCATGGAGTGCTTAATTACAGTGAACCTCTATACACCGGACACCCTGGGGACCTCCCAGGGAGTCCGGTTTAGAGAGGTTCCACTGTATATAAATTACACAAATAATTAGGATACTTACATGTCTTGAATCCGTTATATTGGGAAATTGACAGTGAAAGCAGCAACATCATCCATATCAGGTGGACGGCTGACGGAGGCGACGAGAACATCTACGTCACACTGATAAAACCGGGCAATGCTGTGGACAAGATAGTATACAGTGAAACATCGTTAAACCGGACACCCTGGGAGGGTGTCCGGTTTAGCGATGCTTCACTGTAATTAAGCACTCCATGAACAGTTTTAGTCATTTACAATCAAGAACATGCACGACAATGATATCAATTACAGGGAAACATCGCTAAACCGGACACCCTGTGAGGTCCCCAGGATGTCCGGTTCAGCGAGGTTTCACTGTAAATCTGGCATCTGTTTATTCCGAGGCAGGCATAGTTGTGTGCTATGCGATCACGAACAGCATTATTACCTGAGTTAAATGACCAAGAAACCCATCAAAATTATTATCACATATGTTTCTCGTTTTCTGGTTTAGAGAGGTTCAACTGTATAATGTAATCACTAGTATTGTCCGCACAAGGGTCACCGGTTGTGAACAGTTACCTTACAACGTTTGCCACCAGAAAAGCCCCAGACCAGTCTGTGTATCCGCGCATATCAGGGTCTTCTTCACCGGTCATCATTGGTCACAGAAATAGTATTATCCCGTCAACACAGTGCGTATATGTGCCGTGAAGCACGGTGCCGTGAAACGTTTTTGATGTCCTGTCAATACGACCTAATAGCTGCGTATGAATATGTGCAGTTGTCATACTAGTCGATTCTTCGATTTTGAGGATGCGGCACTCGTAATTTTTAGACCTGGTGGAATAGTGACACAAGTATACACTTATTTAATTCCTATAAAGAACATGTTGTGCCTACCGTTATAACAATATATACTAACAGTATAACTGTTACTATCCAGTTTGAGCAGCCTGTGTTATTTAATCACATGTATGGAGAGGATTTATACAAGCTTGTTGTCGATTGATATAAGTTTGCTGTCGATTCAATCCCATGTATATAGTATCGTCAATATTTGTAGTCTATTGGACCTATAAACAGCATGCAAATACAATACGTTTACACCAAACACTACTAAATATGGAGCTACAACTCTCCAATTACCCAACATATAAGTTTTTCCGGGCCTGCGTGCTATTTTTGGTTTGACACTGCTAACACCTTCTTTGGGACCCTTGTAATACATTTCAACTGTATAGACCTTCTAAATGTTTTTTCAATGCTCAGGAACGGAAATCCAAAATGGCCGCCCACATTTCGAGTTAAATACCATTAGTGCCGCAGGAATTATTTGAAATGTCATAAACATCCATAGATTGTGGCTTAGCCATACTTACTCGAGTTATATTACATGAAATAGAAACTATTCATATGAAATTTCAATTTTATAGGATATTCCGGGTCAGAAAAAAACCACACTTGCAACTCGTGTAATGTTTATATGATAGCAATTTTCTATCACACATGGTAACACGTGCATATTGCTTATGTGGAAACTTGGTCGAATTGCCAGAAGTTCGGACATATTTGGAACATCATTAGACGATAGCGTTGGTCTGCCAGGTTTTCCTGCATTCTGCGCTAGACTTTCAGAACAGATACAAGCCAATACAATTGGTTACCTGCCCCTCATTCCCTAGTCTCCCGCCAACCCAGCGATTCTCAAGGAGAAAATGGTCAATCTTGTTAACATTTCACATGCTCTAGATCATTAATGGACCATCATTACTGGAGATCAAGCCACGTATGAACTTGCAACAGTTCTCCGACAAAAGCACGATTACCTATTCGGAAAGGCTGTCCATCCTCCTTGGTGGGTTTCATCGGATATACAATTTCACCAAGGCCATATGCAAGATTATACGTCACAGTCGTGCGGAAGAACTCATTACAACAACAGGTCTCTGCTCTGAGCCAATGAGATAATGGTCGGGGATTACTACCAAACACTTCATGCTATTCGAATGCTTAGTGAAGTATTCACTCACTTGCACTGGCGAGCATTCGAAAGCTGGGTACATGAGCACCACGAAAACGTTTGCAACACTCGTGTGACTCGGGTCATTGACGCCATTGTCGACAATGACATCGCAGCTGATAAACACATTCAACTGATCCGTGATATTGACCAGGAGCTGACTGATCTACGCAGGTGTCTTGCTCAGTTCAATCAGTCTGCAAACTCACCCCACAGCTTTGTTCCGGTTGACCTTCCTGAAAATGACAGATATTCTTCACGAATTAATGTACTGCCAGCGCGAAGGAATTTGGTTGGGAAGCCTGAAGCTAACGGCAGACATGTTACCATACATGGCCGCTGCTGGTCATCACAAGTACGCGCTGCAGTTTTGCCTCTGTATATTAAAGAAATGAAGGACATGCCTTCCGGTACATGATTTGTTGATGGCTGCGGCATTTGTTGGCAGGCGAGCTGATGGGTGTCACAATGCTGTCCCGCCCAACATGCTTCTAGAACAAACATATATGGCATGTATAAGCAAAGGAGGTGTATGGTCTAGCTGGAATCACAACAAATCAATCTGTCCGAAACAAATGGGCATATACGAAACATCACACAGTTGCTGTTTCATCCCAGTTGAAGCAGATGACTGACACTGACACGGATACAGCAGATGGTATCCATCATGAATCCGGTGATACCCAGATTATTCGCAGTAGAGAACAAGTGTTAACGATGATCGATGCTGTAGATGAAAATCCATATATGTCAGATAGCGACCATATCTTTAACATCGTCACAGGAGAACATGCTCAGCCCGTTGTGCAATCAGACATGACGAATCTCAGAGAGATTAGCCGTTGTGCCTTAGGCAATGTAATCGTTGGAAATGACAATAATATTGTGAAGCTAAACACATTCTACACTCAGCACAAACAGTCCAAGAAGTCGACCAAGACCCAAAGTAAAAGTCAGAACAATGAAATAGAGACCATGTTGAGAATGACACAGCTAATTGCCTCCGGATGTTGTAAACACTATTGGACATTATGAATGTAGCAAAGTGCCACCATCATTATTTCAGGAAGACGGCACCATGCGGACACAGGATACAAAGTCAAGTCTAGTGAAGGTGACATTGAAAGAAACGAAAGTGGACACCGTATCCAGTCTTCCCGAAGGAGAACTTAACACAACCGTGCGTTGTTGATGCCATGCATTCTGTAAACAAATGGTAATTCAAGAAAGGTGAAACGTTTAGCACGATTGGCGATCGTTATCTTGAGAAGCTGCTCATGACGCACCAGCTCGGACCAAATGTATCCACTTTTGTTGTGACAGGTATCGATCAGTCAGTCTCAAATCAGAAACGCGTCAGAAACGAAAGCGAGATACCTATAGGTTAGAAGACACCAAATGGTGCGAAACCGCCCAGGGTGTATGCAAAAGTAGTCCGGTATAAAAAAATAGTGCGGGTGTTTTGAGGTCACAGACACCGTTTGCTTGCAAATCTTGATCCATTACTACCCAGTTTCACTTGAGGAACATTTTGGGGTGCCTTCAACACCAGTTTTCAGCATATTTGTAGCATTTAAAAGAAAACACTGACCCTGTTGGTCACTTGATGTAAACGGAGTTTCCGTGGCCAAAAAATGTACACAATATTGGAGGATATGACAAGGTTGGATTTTTCTTTCTTAGGAGTAAGTGAACCTATTGTTTTAGTTCATACAGAACCAGTACAGACTGGCTGCAGGTCATGTACAAGTGGGTCCCACAGCATCCATACGAATAGTGAAAGTAGGAGAGACTGGCCTTATTGGATGGCATTCGGTTAAAATTATATAGTAAAACTATTTGGTGGTGTCTAACCTATAAGGTGTGCCTAGGCCCTATGTGAGATATGTTTGTTTGTAGAATTTGAAGTTGGAAGTTTATGTTTCTTGTAGCTATGTCTCTGGGAACATAATTTAAAGTTACTGCGACAAGAATAATCGAGCGGACTCCGCGATGCAACATATGTTCTTTTTGTATCTCAGACGGACAGTTATCGGCTTCAAAATCTTCTAAAATCTTGATTTCTCAGCTTTTTTTAGTGAAATATAATAAACCAGTGTATGCAAATTACCTGTAGGTGATTGGGCTTGGAATGTGACAGAAATATACACCGAAACAGTGATTATAGTGTGTTTTTCTTTTTTTTTCATTGATATTGGCTTGCTGATGGACAATTAAGAAGTTATGGAAAGTGGCGCGACATCGCGACGCTGTTCCAAAATTTGCCAAAATTAGGCGTAAGTGTATTGTTTTCGCATATCGGTATAGTACCAAGACACTAGTACTCAGAAAACATTGTTTTTCCTTTCCTCCTGTGTTATAAAGCAAATTTCTTGACTGACCGTTCCAAGCCAGTACCCTTTTGTCTGTCGACCATTCCAGAGTGGCATACATGTTGGTATAGTTTCAGTGATGAGTCTGTATATGTAGAATGGTTAGTTATATCACTATTTAGGGTAATGTTATGTGATTTTATGGAGATTTGTGCTTTTAATTCATCATCTATTAAAATTCTTCATAGTTCTGTAGTAGCTCAAATTAAGGCAGAATGTGGACAGTCACATGGTGGAGTTACACAGCTGCTGTGTGACAACCATTTGAGATATTTGCTCCAAACTTGGTACTGTATCCAGGAATAGAAGCTACTTTTTGAATAGTGAATATTGTAGAATGATTTGTAGTGGGACTGGTACACTTATAGGTTAGAAGACACCAAATGGTGCGAAACCGCCCAGGGTGTATGCAAAAGTAGTCCGGTATAAAAAAATAGTGCGGGTGTTTTGAGGTCACAGACACCGTTTGCTTGCAAATCTTGATCCATTACTACCCAGTTTCACTTGAGGAACATTTTGGGGTGCCTTCAACACCAGTTTTCAGCATATTTGTAGCATTTAAAAGAAAACACTGACCCTGTTGGTCACTTGATGTAAACGGAGTTTCCGTGGCCAAAAAATGTACACAATATTGGAGGATATGACAAGGTTGGATTTTTCTTTCTTAGGAGTAAGTGAACCTATTGTTTAGTTCATGCAGAACCAGTACAGACTGGCTGCAGGTCATGTACAAGTGGGTCCCACAGCATCCATACGAATAGTGAAAGTAGGAGAGACTGGCCTTATTGGATGGCATTCGGTTAAATTATATAGTAAAACTATTTGGTGGTGTCTAACCTATAAAGCCAAGGCATATGAGGTGTGCAAGCACTATCTCGCCCCTGACGCCAGTGACTTCTTCGCACTTGATGAAAACAAGCTGCACTTGTCAATTACTTGAATGATGATTGGTCAGCAAGGCCACTAACGCGGACAGATATAAACCTGTACCTCAGTGGAGGATTAAAAAAGAAGACGAAAACCATATTAGTTACACATGAACAGGTATCCCCTGTTCCTCAGCTTGAATCCACACAAGAGGAAGCAGATACACGAATTAGTCTGCACACAGTTTATGCCGCTGAACATGGTGCCGAGAAGGTAATCGTGCATGCAAATGACAGACGTCGTGGTACTTTGCATTTACTATACAAAACACAGATCAACTGGAGAACTTGAAGGAGTCGTGGGTTCGCACTGGTTTTAACACATATCTACCAATCCATGACAATCAGTGCCCGGGCCTTCTGTGTGTGACAGACTGCCATTTGTCCAAAAGTCTCAGTGGCAGAGACATCACCAGCTACCCATATTTCACTGGGAAGAGGGCATGGTTTGATGCAATGTTGACGGTTGAGACACCCGCCATGGAGCTCTTCGGCGAACATGACAACGATATCGGGTCAGAAATCACCAAAGAGGCAACATAATTGTTGATCAAGGTATACAGCAAGAAGGACGATGCCTTTGCTGATATTGTAAGTTTATGAGCACGAAAGTTCCTTACTCAGAAATCAGCTGTCCTTCTCAAGTTACTCCCACGGACGAATGATGCATTCAGCCAGTATGTAAAACGGTCTGCACGTGCCACTATGTTTGACAAACGTGCCCACCTGGCAAAACCGACTTTGCCAGCCTTCAACAACTTCGGCTGGTGGGACGACGACGCTGGAAAATCATCCAGCCCTGTATATTCAACCTCCAATCATTGGCCTGAATTAATGTCAGTCTCTGTCATGCAATTGCAAGACTAGTTGTACACGTAAAATATGTTCTCGTTCGCGAAGAAGAGTTTGCTGTTACATCGGTTGTAGATGCACCGTGAACACAAGGAAAGTGCCATCGTATTCAGGACACAGAGTCAGATTCGGATATTGATTGAACTACTAGATTCTACATCAGTATTATATTATTGATTGTAGACACACTATATTGAAAACGACGCCAACATTCAAGACACATGTCCATAATCATTATATTGTGTAATGAACATGGTTAATATGATAAATACAGCAAGAATGTGGCGGCCATTTTGAATGATGAAACAAAATGTGCACTAATTGGAACGGTCGGTAGACATTTAACTGTATCATATCGTAACGTTTAAACTGACATTGTTGAATCTCGTTAGACCAAACACGTATTTCGTGCATATATAACTGTTACGTGTTAGGTATCTGTAGGTTTCACCAAAATTGGCGGCCATCTTGATTCTCGTATATATTGATACACACCGTTGTTGATAGGAGGAAGAGAAATATAATTGTCTTCTATCCATTCAATCGTCATATCCAATCCGTATAAAGCGTGTGTAAACAACTTTCACAATTATCTGCATAATTGACACGTTTCGGATTAATACGGGAAAATAAAACAAAAAGTACGTTTATTTTCCCAACACTTGGACAACATTATGAATACGGGGTACTGTCTTGGAACGGTCGTTGGAAACATTGAGCAAAAATTCCAGAGGTCTATACAGTTATTTACTATAACCCTTATAGATGACGTACACATGGTCAAACCATAAATAGCACGCAGCGGACCCGGAAAAAAATCATTGGCGCCTTAAGTAAATGTACGGAGCCCCGTAGGGGACGTAGACTTTTTTTTTTTTATTAATTTGTTCCTACGAAATAACAATTCGTTCCCACGAAATAACAATTCGTTCCCACGAGATAACAATTCATTCCCTCAATTTAACAATCCGTTCCCACAAATTAACAATTCGTTCCCACGAATTAACAAGTCGTTCCCTCAATTTAACAATTCGTTCCAACAGGAACGAACTGTTATATCGTGGGAACGAATTCTTAATTCGAGGGAACGAATTGTTATTTCGTGGGAATAAACTAATACACAAACTACATGTCCCCTGCGGGGCTCCGTACCAATGATACATGTGCGATAACAAGTTGAAGTAACAGACCAAGTTGTATAAATGCATTAACCCTTTCAACCCTAAGGAACTGGAATGGACTGTGATATGCTAATGTTCCGACCAATCCAATGGTCACAAAATGATTTTCAGATTCGTCCATTTATGAAAATGGGATGTTTTTGTTCTCAAAAATATTAAAATTACTTTTAAAAAGTGCAGATCCTCATTAGACGGCTCGTTACGAGCCGGCTCATCTGGATCTGCACTTTTTGCATAAACCGATATAGCGGGATTTCGGGTTCAAAGGGTTAAGGACTGCCGTGATAGAATATGACCTTTTGTTTCAAATATAGTAGAATCATACATGTGACTGAATATCTATATAAAGTATATCTGACCCTGTTCTTCTTAGAGCATATTATACAGAGCATTGGGTTGCCATCTCCACCATTTTAGTTTGTACATGCTATCGGACAGTTTCACCACTTGGAGCCTTTGACACGTACATTGAATAAAATGGCAGCAAATCTAATAACAATTG
Source organism: Conchocele bisecta (assembly GCA_029237695.1). Taxonomy (NCBI): domain Eukaryota; kingdom Metazoa; phylum Mollusca; class Bivalvia; order Lucinida; family Thyasiridae; genus Conchocele; species Conchocele bisecta. The sequence continues at coordinate 49,844,147 of CM055268.1, forward strand.
ATGCAATACATCCCAGATATATAGGACGACAATGTCCTATAAACTATTATTTCAGCAGACAACAACAAGCTAGATATCTCACTCACAAACTATACAATGGACACTTTTTCAACGTGTAAAATGTCCAACTGATGCACTGTCTATTATTGGAAGTACATCTGACACAGGTAAAATCCATATTTACTCGCATAGCAGGCAAGTGGACAGTAGTGACACTATACTCAGATAACTGCTTACAAGCCACTGGATTCAACACAGTATGTATGGTAATACAGGTCTATATCTACATCACTGTGTGTTGTTCTTACTGGTACACACTATTTACTGAATTCTCAAACATTTGAACAAAGGGTCAACAAATCCTTCAGACTTTGTATATAAATTTGATGAAAACAAAGCATACCACGCTGTAGTCTGATGTCTCCCCCATCATGTGGCACCAAATTGCATTCATGTGTTTGTCATATTATTAGTGGTATGTGTCAAACGCAATAAGAGGTAAACTGGGCGATGGCTTGTACACACTAGGATGACCGACATGGCAACTTCATGTACTGTATAGGAAATATACTTAAGGCGAAAAGAAACGTTACAGTATATAAATGGTTCTATATTTCGTGAACAAGTATGTTTAAAAACCTGATGAAAAGTGTTTCTTAATGCTGAATACAATCTACAACCACTGCACCAAAACATTAGATGCATGTGTTTAAAGAGATTGTGTAAACAATGAAAAGACAACAACACCCTCCATTTCAAAAACTGCAATAAAGAGAACACACGTTCCTAGTGAATATTAATATCCCGAGTATAAAACGGATCACCTACAGTGATCACAATGCTGTATTGTCTAAACAGACACATAATGCAAGGGCAAACTGCTATTGAATGAGAGACAATAGAACGGGATAATGATGATTCCAACATGATAATGTCAGACGCCATTCGGCTCGTGTAACAACCCAATGTCTACGTGGTAGTAACGTCAATGTCATGCCCTGGCCATCTCTCAGCCCAGACATGAATTTTATAGAGCATGCCTGGGATGAGATGAGACGCAGAGTTCGGTCAAGACTAAAGCCACCTGATAATGTCAGACAGCTTGAAGTAGCTCTTCAGGAAGAATGGGAAGCAATGCTTCAACGTGTCATTCGGTCAAGTCTACATTCAATGGGCAGACGTTGCCAAACATTGATCAACGCCCAAGGTGGACACACTAGGTACTGAATACGGCCAATTCATCATTGTGATCACTGTAGGCGATCAATTTTATGCTCTGGATAATCAATATTGACTAGGAAAGTTTACAAATTTTGTTCTCTTTACTGCAGTTCTTTAAACGAAGGGTGTTGTTGTATTTTCATTGTTTACACAATCTCTTAAACACATGCATCTAACGTTTTGGTGCAGCAGTTGCAGATTAAATTCAGCATTAAAGACATTTTACATCAGGTTTTTAAACATACTTGTTCGCGAAATATTGAACCATTTATATACTGTAAAGTTTCTTTTGGCCTTAAGTATAGTAAGAAGAGAACGTTCACAATTCCGGCACGTCAAGATGCCTGTATTAAGCAGATGTGGCGTCGCGAAATTAAGGCCAATTCAGCTTTACCTACACTTAATTATATACATGATCTATACTGCTCAAACTAGGTGCTAATTATTGATTTTATATTGTATATTTACACATACATGTGTTACCTAACATTTGAAAGTGACATATAGGTCCATAGGGCCGGGTGTTTTCGTCAATATTATATTGTACATATTCCATGTTTCGTTTAACACATGTCACTATAATAAACAAATTACTTACTTACTTACTTACTTACTTACTTACTTACTTACTTACTGTATTCTTATATTTAAGGGTGGGAAATGGCTCGAAGACCTTCCATACCCGGGCATGTGCCCGTAAATGATCAGGCCAATGGCCGTTGGCCCATTTGTTTCCGAATTTACTAATATATGCGATACAGTCGAAATATGTGCATTAAATGAAGGAGACGATGAGGCGGTGAGTTTAACCTAATTAGTTCATTCTCCTATTGCACAATGCCGATATGTCAGACCGTGAAGAGGGCCGAGTGTGCGTGCACATGATATATGGATACTCAGCCGTTACATTGTTATATTACCTGCTAATGCTATTAGAGGGTTGGACGAGGCAAGACAGACCAAGCAGAGACGGATCCACGTGATATGGGCAAATCCAACGCCCACAGAGGAACAACAGTGCAGGCCGAGACTTACTTACTTACTGTATGTTATGCTTATATCCCAGCACATTTACAAAGCAATTATGCATGCATCATTGGATGATCAGGGGCTCCACGGGTCCTTAACCCTTTCAACACCACATACCTCTATAGAGACAATGTTTGCAAACAGTGCAGATCCAGATGAGCCGGCTCGTAACGAGCCGTCTCATCAGGATCTCCACTGTTTGTTAGTAGTTATCAAATTTGAAAAAATTACCCTTTCTGAAGAATGGAATAGCCTGAAAATTTGAATGGACCAATGAAATAGCATGAAACAGTGGCATGGAACAGCCCATTAAGTTACTTGGTGTTGAAAGGGTTAAATATACCTAAAGGCGTTAATAAATTTCACTCTATTTGAGTGCGTATCTCGTCTATTGTACGAGTTAGGCAATTTCGGAATAAAATCGTTTCTTTTGAATTCTGTAAAATCGATAATAAATGTCATATCAAAGTATTATACACGGAAACACATCTAAGTATAACATACATTTATACATACCTACCTTTATGGCGTCACAATCGAAGACTTCTCATGGAAAATATTATGATATAATTCCAGCACAAACATATTTACACAATTCCCTAACAATTGGCCCGTAGCAAGTCTCTGTCCAAAATTTATATCCCAGTAAACTTCCACGCCGAACTACTTTCTACAGGTGCTCTGTCAGTGCTGTCAATGTAAACAAATGGCTGCCGTCTGTCAAAATAAACACATTTTCTTGATGAATTTATTTCGAATGCTGGAATTGTATGGAATGAAGGGCCTTTTTGTGGAATTTATCGGGGATATAAACTTGGAAAAGTCGCGGGAATACTGGACGAGGCCTTCCGGCCTTTGTACAGTATTCTGGACGAGGCCTTCCGGCCTTCGTACAGTATTCCCGCGACTTTTCCAAGTTTATACCCCGATAAATTCCACAAAACGGCCATTCATTCCTATACTCACACATGGATATTCAGAGTTCTGGCATCTCATTAGCACGGACGGCTTATACTTGATAGTTGTTGATATGACACAATGGAATACATGTGATCCACATCACCAAACGCATTGAATAATGTCTACATATTACATTTGTACTTTACGTTTGTTTAGCAAGCCACTCGTACAACATATGCGACGCAAACACTTAACTGTACTGTAACTCCAGACAGGTTATGGATTTCGCTTATCTTTACAATATGCGTTAGTTTGTTTCTACACACAGAACAACATGCCGTGTTGAGATACACGTGATGGTGACAATAATATTACACCAATATGGACAGTGTGTCCATGTAAATTTATATAAGAGAAACATAAGGAACGCGGTGTTGTCGACCATGACAGTGTTGACGTAAATTTTGTCGTCTGCTGTTTCTTTTTTTATTTTCCTTTTTTTTTCTCATCACAAGCATGGTTTAACAACACTTTAGAATCATTTCCAACGGAAATGATTCCAAAGTGCTGTCAAGCCATGTATTGATCGAGAAAGATGACAGAATATAAAACAACAGCAGACGGCAAAGTCAATTTATGGTTAACATATGGTGCTTATCCAGGCGCCTCGAGATAACGCCGTACAAGTGACACGGCTATATGGGTCATGGGTATTTGTCATATAGTGCGGGTATTTCCTAATACAATGTGTACACAACTAACGATAACCAATATACTTGAACCTCAATTGTGTTTATCCAGTCAAGGATTTCACTTAAAGGTACATGCTCACTCAGTAGGCACATGTTCTTTACAGGAATTAAATAAGTGCATAAGTGTCACTATTCCACCAGTTCTAAAAAGTATGCGTGCCCGCTATACAGATATAATCATTTAGTAATATTTATTTGGCTGATAGTGACGCGCGGTGGTATCAGGCTATTTTCATATGCAAATGAGGCATGCTATTTTTTAAATTATTTATACTAATTAAATGATTCACCTGAAACAATAATATTTTCAACAGATTATAATGTATGATCATTGCACATCAAACAGTAAATACAGAGAATAAATAGTAATGGCCCTTAACATTTTAAGGAAACTCGGTTATCGCCCCTGATGTCAGTATGGAAAATACAGAGACCTCCAAATGCAGCTGAACAAGACGCGTTTGATGCGCCATATTTCAAAGAAATCCGTTACGTAATAAGGACAATATAAAAGAATACGTACTTTCAATCAGATGCATTCTGGAAGCTTCAGTACTTGTTGTTGTTGTAGTTAGTATCATACACCTTGAAAGCAGGCGCGACAATAAACACGTGGTGTCGCGCCTGCCGAGGCAGCTGACTGGAACATGATCATGGGCATGTTCTAAAGTAAACATCACAAAAACCATCAGAGAAGTGCATGCTTTAAACACGAAAAAGGTCAAGGTTGAAGAAACTTGTTAAATATTTTTGACATAGAACAAAGTGTTTCAACAACCACGTGAAGGTCAACAACAGCAAGGCCATGTTAGGACGCCATGAGTGTGTTCCATATTCTCACATGTATCAAGTGGATATACTTTTAAAAGTAGTAGCTTAAGCCCACTAATTCCATAAACAAGATGGCCACCAGTGAAAAAAGCATCGGCTACAGTAGGGTATATATTACATTGTGGAAACAATATTAGAAGCGACAATTTGACGTATCTCAATTTATTTCATAGCTAACACCTTACCGAATATATAACACTCGAATTGAGCCTGAACCGAGGTTGTGAAAATCCAAGATGGCCGCCATTATGGAATTTTATAAAATATGTAAATAAATTGACAAAGAAGTGAGTTTAGTGTGGGTACCAAATGCTAGTTCTGAAGTAATATGGCCGCTAGTCGTTCAGATATATGTATTCTGAGCGGTACATGTGCTAGAAGCACCATGACTGTCGTGTACACTTGTCAAGTTCCACAAACAAGATTGCGGTAATTGTTGAAAATTACATATATTTTATAGAATGTTGCTCTCCAGAGGTATTGTACATGTATAAACGAACGGAATTTGCCAAGCAACTTTGGATATTTAATACATATAATGCAACCAACTGTTTACCAGGCAATATTGTGATATATACACAAATCCAACATGACATTTGATGCAAATTATTGTGTTGCTTATGAATATCAATTGGCAATGCGACCTGACAATATCCTTAGTAGACACAATCGTGCTAGCAATGGCATATATGTCAGAAAGAAGATAATTAACGTTTGAATATATATGAGAAAGGGTGGCCAAGGTGTATGATCACGTGGTACTAACAACAACAACTAGTACCGATTCAAAGTACGTATTCTTTTGTAGTGTCCTTATTGCGTAACGGATTTTGATGAAATATGGCGCATCAATTGCGTCTTGTTAAACTGCATTTGGTGGTCTCTGTATTTTCGCTCAAGCTTCTGTCGCTCTTGCGAAGAATCGATTTCCGTGTCTCCGACACGGAAATCAATTCTTCACAAAAACGACATAAGTCTGTGCCAAACTTCATGGACCATCAAATGCAGCTCATGAAGACACGTCTGTTGCTCCATATGTCATCAAAATACGTTGCATATTAAGGAAAATATAAAATAATACTTACTTTGGAGTGGGCGACGTTTTTGTTGTTGTAACCACGTGATCAATCACCTTGTAGATGTCAGAAAGAAGACAATTAACGTTTCAATATATATGAGAAAGGGTGACGGCCAGTGTTAATTTACTAACAGCAATCGCATCATTTTATACTGGTCAGTAATACCGGAAGGGAAATTATACCAATTTCTGACACCTACGAGCTGACATATTGGAAAATGTATACTTCTCATTTTAAAAGAATACATAGTTTGTATAAAACAAAGATGGCCGCCAGTTTACATTATATCAATGAGTGGATAATTATCTAGTCCGAAAGAAAACGTTACACTGTTGTTTAGATTGCTATGTCCTAATTATATACATGCACGCTGAAATTATATTAGTTGGATATATATCACATTACTGTCCGTCAGTATTTAATGTAAAAATCAACGTATGTGCAGTTATAACGTGCGTACATCCAGAAAGGTCAGATTTTTCATACACAACTAGTTAATCGAGTTGATCTGTAGGACACATCCAATGGCTGTGTTGGCAATATATGTCTGCACAAAACACGATTGCTACCTACGTATTGTATTGTTTAATATTTCAAATATATGTACAGCCGATGTGTTTTCGCCAAGACGTTATGCACCTAAATATTTGTAGACTTTTGTTAGGGGTTTGTATGAGACCGACCCACAAATTCTTCGGATATTAATATTTTGCCGAAAAGAATATTTAGCACGAATATCATGTAATCATTATCTGCTATGAGTGCATGGACAATGACCCGGTTATTTAAGTTGTTGCGTATAATGTAATGCTTTCAGTAAGATGTATACAATGTGTGTGGCCATTGGAGTTTTGAAAGGTTATGTGGTGCCAACATTGATAACAAAGTTATTTATATAATTTACGATATTCATTTGATATAGCGGCCATTTTGGATTTACACACTTCACATTTTATTGTAATATTTACTTATAAGCATTGCATAGCATGCCAGTTATCACATATCAGAATTGTGTTTGGATTGACCATTATGTTACTGCTGTAACAACGCCGTGCATATAAATAAATATCCCAGATACTGGATTATTAATACCAATATGTTAAACACCTTGGGACTATGTTAGTTTCACATCTGTGGCTGGTGTCAACACATAATTGTTTCTTTAAATATTGCATAGACTTCGTGCACAATGGCGGCCATATTGGATTTATACACATCATATCATAATACAATGGATGGATAAACATTTAGTCCGCTATGACGTATTAAATTCCTGAAGTTGATCGGTATTTGTGCTGTTAAAACTGCTCCCACAATGCTTTTTCATTGGCGGCCATCTTGTTTATGCAAATTACTAGGCTTAAGCTACTACTTCTGAAGATCTATCGTGCAGAAATATATAGAGTATATGTGTCCGATTACTTTAGTAAAAAACATAGTTTGTGTTGCTACGCGCAGGGCCTAAATGCTTCAACAGCTTTATTACAAGATATGGTCAGTATTGCACACTTCTATATACTCGCCATATTAAAGGTAAATGTCCACTCAGTAGGCACAAACTTAGGGGATAACCATGCTTTCGATTTGGAGCGGTATGTGTGAGGTTTTATGGTCTGAGAATCAGTTTTACGGCTCCGCTGGCTGTTAGCGGAGCCGTAAAACTGATTCTCAGACCATAAAACCTCACACATACCGCTCCAAATCGAAAAACAAAGCATGGTTATCCCCATTCTAATGCACCTAGTGTGCTCCCCGCTTTCTGCAACGTCGTAGCATATGACGAATAGTGATATTTTTCATTACGTCAGAAGGTTGTTGTCGTCATAACCGCCTCTCACCAAATTAATTTGAAGAAATGTAACTCCGCCGAAGAATATTCCCATTTCAAATAGAGATTAACGGGACTTTTTCTAAGACATCTATACATTTATTCAACTGTAATGTTATTTTAACAATTGTATTGCTTTTATATGTGTAGTTGCAACAGTTATTTCCTTTTATTTTATTCATTTAAAGAAATGCCAACATTTCTGCATTGGGTTCGTGTTATTTTTACAAAGGAAATGTCAACAACTTGTGCCGTCAACAGGCCTAGGATTTCCATGGATTTACGCCTAATTCAGGTGATTACCCATCTGCAATACAGTTTGTGTATAGTCATGATATGCACATTGAAATTCGTAAAGTTATAGGCTGGTACTGGCATATTGAGTTTGCATTTGAGCACTTTGCTAAATTCTTCTGTATTTTGGGCGGGTGGGGTAATATTTTTGGGAATCTTTTGGCCACCACACTGAAGTCACATTTGTCAGTCGTTGGTAGATTCTCTTTTCCGCTTGGGTTGTACAGGTCAATATTGCAGAATGGATAACCGAAAATGTACCGAAATTAATTTGAAAACTTGCATTCCCCGCCGCTGGCCATTGTTTACAAAAACGCGTAGAATTACATAAATCTGTCAAGTTGTAAAACACAGACTGGTAAAACGGAGGTTGTATAGGCTGTGATTTTTCATATTTCATAGGCTGTGATTACAATTGACCAATCAGATGAGTGCTTTCTATTTTCGATGCATTAGAATGTTCTTTATAGGAATTAAATAAGTGTATAATTGTGACACTATTCCAACCGTTCTAAATATTACGAGTGCCCGCTATACAGATATAATCATTTAGCAATATTCATTTTACCGATAATAGTGACTCGCGGTGGTATCAGGCTATTTTCAAATGCAAATGAGGCATGATAGTTTTTAATTAGTTGTATTAATTAAATGCGTCACCTGAACAAAATAATATTTTGGACAAGTTATAAAGTATGATCATAGCACATCAAAAAGTATATACGGAGAATAAATAGTAATGTCCGTTAACATTTTTTTTAAGGAAGCACGGTTATCGCCCCTGATATCAGTGTGGAAATTTGCGTCTGATATAAAATGTACAATAATGCCAATCAATACGTGGGCTAATGGTGAATGAATGTTTATTTTGCCACACAATGTCTCGGATGATGTGGCTGATATAAAGAACATGTTGTGCGTACTGTACCGGCATGTACCGTTAACACTGTAATACTTTAACTCACGATGTACATGCATGGTCAACTCAAGTATAAAATAACCGAATTTAAAAATGCAAGAAGTGAATGTTATCGGTGACGTAGTTGGTGACATATTGCCTAGTCAAAGCAAGGCACGTGGCTAATACGTGTGAGCACATCATTGGGAAATATGAAACTCCATATTTGGCAAAACTTGCGTTACCGTACTAACTATTTTTGTTGATAATATAATTGTTTTAATTTCTCAGATCACTCACAGGGGCAAACATATTCAGGAAACCAATACAAAAGTAATAGTGAAGTTATATGATGACGAAGAAACTTGTACAAACAAAGTGTTTCCGTAAAAAAGGTCAAACGGTCAAGGTCATAGTAATGGCAGCATCGGTGTGTTCCCAAGGCTCATATGTATCATGTGTCCAAATATTGAAGCAAACCGTCAAGAAGTATTAAAATTATATCATGATGAAGAAGCTTGTACAGACCTTTTGTCATTTGTTGACGCGGACGACGATGACGACGACGGCGGCGGCTAAAGCAGGCGCGACAAAAACTAGTAGTGTGATAACTCATTTTTTGCCGTAATTGGCTGGTGAACAATTGTCCCAGTATCTCGCTTGAATTTAAAGGCACACCAGTAGCCGATTTCATCAAAATTGCAAAGCATACTTATCTAGCAAAATATAGTTTGAGGGAGCAATCATTTATTTTTCCCGAAATTCATTATTTCATATAGAACTAATGACTGCATATATTTGATGATTAAAAGTATGCATACTTATTATACTGAATGTATTACATTATCACAGCCAAAATGGCTGTGATAATGTAATACATTCAGTATAATAACGGGTGTGTGAAGTTGGCTCTGACATCGAACATCGAAATTCGATATTCACCGGTTTGAATTTCGAGTTGAATATCGAGTTGAATTTCGAGTTGAATCCAAAGCTGCGAGGTCGATATTCACCGGAACTGATTTCGAGCTGGGTGTTTTGAATATCGAGCCAGCTGTGAAATCGATATTCGAGCAGGTTGGACATACGTATTTAGAATTTCGAGCTGGGTTCTTTTATTTGAATATCGAGCCAGCTCTGAGATCGATATTCGCGAAGATTGAGATGTGCATTTGAATTTCGAGCTGGTGGGGTGTTTTGAATATCGAGCCAGCTCTGAGATCGATATTCGCGAAGATTGAGATGTGTATTTGAATTTCGAGCTGGGTTGTTTTGAATATCGAGCCAGCTGTGAGATCGATATTCGCGCAAATTGAGATGTGCATTTGAATTTCGAGCTGGGTTGTTTTCAATATCGAGCCAGCTCTGAGATCGATATTCGACTACAAGATGGTAAATGCAATGCGAATTTCGAGCTGGGTGTTTTGAATATCGAGCCAGCTCTGAGATCGATATTCGAGCAGGTTGGACATACGTATTTGAATTTCGAGCTGGGTTCATTTGAATATCGAGCCAGGTCTGAGATCGATATTCGCGAAGATTGAGATGTGCATTTGAATTTCGAGCTGGGGTGTTTTGAATATCGAGCCAGCTCTGAGATCGATATTCGCGAAGATTGAGATGTGCATTTGAATTTCGAGCTGGGTTGTTTTGAATATCGAGCCAGCTGTGAGATCGATATTCGCGCAAATTGAGATGTGTATTTAAATTTCGAGCTGGGTTCTTTTGAATATCGAGCCAGCTGTGAGATCGATATTCGCGCAAATTGAGATGTGCATTTGAATTTCCAGCTGGGTTGTTTTGAATATCGAGCCAGCTCTGAGATCGATATTCGACTACAAGATGGTAAATGCAATGCGAATTTCGAGCTGGGTGTTTTGAATATCGAGCCAGCTCTGAGATCGATATTCGAGCAGGTTGGACGTACTTATTGAATTTCGAGCTGGGTCTTTTGAATATCGAGCAGCTCTGAGATCGACATTCGACTACAAGATGGTAAATGCAATGCGAATTTCGAGCTGGGTGTTTTGAATATCGAGCCAGCTCTGAGATCGATATTAGAGCAGGTTGGACATACGTATTTGAATTTCGAGCTGGGGTGTTTTGAATATCGAGCCAGCTCTGAGATCGATATTCGCGAAGACTTGAGATGTGCATTTGAATTCGAGCTGGGGTGTTTTGATATCGAGCCAGCTCTGAGATCGATTCGCGCAGATTGAAATGTGCATTTGAATTTCGAGCTGGGGTGTTTTGAATATCGAGCCAGCTCTGAGATCGATATTCGCGAAGATTGAGATGTGCATTTTGTATTTCGAGCTTGGTTGTTTTGAATATCGAGCCAGCTGTGAGATCGATATTCGTGCAAATTGAGATGTGCATTTGAATTTCGAGCTGGGTTGTTTTCAATATCGAGCCAGCTCTGAGATCGATATTCGACTTACAAGAGGTAAATGCAATGCGAATTTTCGAGCTGTGTTTTTTGAATATCGAGCCAGCTCTGAGATCGATATTCGAGCAGGTTGGACGTACATATTTGAATTTCGTGCTGGGTTCTTTTGAATATCGAGCCAGCTCTGTGATCGATATTCTTTCACAGATTGAGATGTGCATTTGGAATTTCGAGCTGATGTTTTGAATATCGAGCCAGCTCTGAGATCGATATTCGCGAAGATTGAGATGTGCATTTGAATTTCGAGCTGGGTTGTTTTGAATATCGAGCCAGCTGTGAGATCGATATTCGCGCAAATTGAGATGTGCATTTGAATTTCTAGCTGGTTGTTTTGAATATCGAGCCAGCTCTGAGATCGATATTCGACTACAAGATGGTAAATGCAATGCGAATTTCGAGCTGGGTGTTTTGAATATCGAGCCAGCTCTGAGATCGATATTCGAGGCAGGTTGGCATACGTATTTGAATTTCGAGCTGGGTTCTTTTGAATATCGAGCCAGCTCTGAGATCGATATTCGCGAAGATTGAGATGTGCATTTGAATTTCGAGCTGGGGTGTTTTGAAGATCGAGCCAGCTCTTAGATCGATATTCGCGAAGATTGAGATGTGCATTTGAATTTCGAGCTGGGTTGTTTTGAATATCGAGCCAGCTGTGAGATCGATATTCGCGCAAATTAGATGTTGCATTTGAATTTCCAGCTTGGTTGTGAATATCGAGCCAGCTCTGAGTCGTATCGACACTAAGATGGTTAAAAGTGCAATGCGAATTTCGAGCTGGGTGTTTTGAATATCGAGCCAGCTCTGAGATCGATATTCGAGTAGGTTGGACGTACTTATTTGATTTCGAGCTGGGTTCTTTTGAATATCGAGCAGCTCTGAGATCGACATTCCGACTATAAGATGGTAAATGCAATGCGAATTTCGAGCTGGGTGTTTTGAATATCGAGCCAGCTCTGAGATCGATATTAGAGCAGGTTGGACATACGTATTTGAATTTCGAGCTAGGGGGTTGTTTTGAATATCGAGCCACTCTGAGATCGATATTTCGCGCAGATTGAAATGTGCATTTGAATTTCGAGCTGGGGTGTGAATATCGAGCCAGCTCTGAGATCGATATTCGCGAAGATTGAGATGTGCATTGATTTCGAGCTTGGTTGTTTTGAATATCGAGCCAGCTAGTGAGATCGATATTCGTGCAAATTGAGATGTGCATTTGAATTTCGAGCTGGGTTGTTTTCAATATCGAGCCAGCTCTGAGATCGATATTCGACTACAAGATGGTAAATGCAATGCGAATTTCGAGCTGGGTGTTTTGAATATGAGCCACTCTGAGATCGATTCGAGCAAGGTTTGGACGTACGTATTTGAATTTCGAGCTGGGTTCTTTTGAATATCGAGCCAGCTCTGTGATCGATATTCGAAGATGAGATCGTGCATTTGAATTTCGAGCTGGGGTGTTTTGAATACGAGCCAGCTCTGAGATCGATATTCGCGAAGATTGAGATGTGCAATGAATCGAGCTGGGTTGTTTTGAATATCGAGCCAGCTGTGAGATCGATATTCGCGCAAATTGAGTGTTGCATTTGAATTTTTTCGAGATGGGTTGTTTTGAATATCGAGCCAGCTCGAGATCGATATTCGACTACAAGATGGTAAATGCAATGCGAATTTCGAGCTGGGTGTTTCAATATCGAGCCAGCTCTGAGATCGATATTCGAGCAGGTTGGACGCTAACGTATTTGAATCGAGCTGATTCTTTTGAATATCGAGCCAGCTCTGAGATCGATACGCGAAGATTGAGATGTGCATTTGAATTTCATCTGTTTTTTGAATATCGAGCCAGCTCTGAGATCGATATTCGCGAAGATTGAGATGTGCATTTGAATTTCGGGCTGGGGTTGATTTTGAATATCGAGCCAGCTGTGAGATCGATATTCGCGCAAAATTGAGATGTGCATTTGAATTTCGAGCTGGGTTGTTTTCAATATCGAGCCAGCTCTGAGATCGTATTCGACTACAAGATGGTAAAATGCAATGCGAATTTCGAGCGGGTGTTTTTGAATATCGAGCCAGCTCTTGAGATCGATATTTGACTACAAGATGGTAAATGCAATGCGAATTTCGAGCTGGGTGTTTTTTAATATCGAGCCAGCTCTGAGATCGATTCGAGCAGGTGGACGTACTATTTGAATTTCGAGCTGGGTTCTTTTGAAATATCGAGCCAGCTCTGAGATCGACATTCGACTACAAGATGGTAAATGCAATGCGAATTTCGAGCTGGGTGTTTTGAATATCGAGCCAGCTCTGAGATCGATTAGAGCAGGTTGACATACGTATTTGATTTCGAGCTGGGGTGTTTTTGAATATCGAGCCAGCTGAGATCGATATTCGGCGCAGATTGAAATGTGCATTTGAATTTCGAGCTGGGGTGTTTTGAATATCGAGCCAGCTCTGAGATCGATATTCGCGAAGATTGAGATGTGCATTTGAATTTCGAGCTTGGTTGTTTTGAATATCGAGCCAGCAGTGAGATCGATATTCGTGCAAATTGAGATGTGCATTTGAATTTCGAGCTGGGTTGTTTTCAATATCGAGCCAGCTCTGAGATCGATATTCGACTACAAGATGGTAAATGCAATGCGAATTTCGAGCGGGTGTTTGAATATCGAGCCAGCTCTGAGATCGATATTCGAGCAGGTTGGACGTACGTATTTGAATTTCGAGCTGGGTTCTTTTGAATATCGAGCCAGCTCTGTGATCGATATTCGCGAAGATTTGAGATGTGCATTTGAATTTCGAGCTGGGGTGTTTTTGAATATCGAGCCAGCTCTGAGATCGATATTCGCGAAGATTGAGATGTGCATTTGAATTTCGAGCTGGGTTGTTTTGAATATCGAGCCAGCTCTGAGATCGATATTCGACTACAAGATGGTAAATGCAATGCGAATTTCGAGCTGGGTGTTTTGAATATCGAGCCAGCTCTGAGATCGATATTCGAGCAGGTTGGACGTACGTATTTGAATTTCGAGCTGGATTCTTTTGAATATCGAGCCAGCTCTGAGATCGATATTCGCGAAGATTGAGATGTGCATTTGAATTTCAAACTGGGGTGTTTTGAATATCGAGCCAGCTCTGAGATCGATATTCGCGAAGATTGAGATGTGCATTTGAATTTCGGGCTGGGTTGTTTTGAATATCGAGCCAGCTGTGAGATCGATATTCGCGCAAATTGAGATGTGCATTTGAATTTCGAGCTGGGTTGTTTTCAATATCGAGCCAGCTCTGAGATCGATATTCGACTACAAGATGGTAAATGCAATGCGAATTTCGAGCCGGGTGTTTTGAATATCGAGCCAGCTCTGAGATCGATATTCGAGCAGATTGGACATACGTATTTGAAATTCGAGCTGGGTTCTTTTGAATATCGAGCCAGCTCTGAGATCGATATTCGCGAAGATTGAGATGTGCATTTGAATTTCGAGCTGGGGTGTTTTGAATATCGAGCCAGCTCTGAGATCGATATTCGCGAAGATTGAGATGTGCATTTGAATTTCGAGCTGGGTTGTTTTGAATATCGAGCCAGCTGTGAGATCGATATTCGCGCAAATTGAGATGTGCATTTGAATTTCGAGCTGGGTTGTTTTGAATATCGAGCCAGCTCTGAGATCGATATTCGACTACAAGATGGTAAATGCAATGCGAATTTCGAGCTGGGTGTTTTGAATATCGAGCCAGCTCTGAGATCGATATTCGAGCAGTTTGGACATACGTATTTGAATTTCGAGCTGGGTTCTTTTGAATATCGAGCCAGCTCTGAGATCGATATTCGCGCAGATTGAGATGTGCATTTGAATTTCGAGCTGGGGTGGGGTGTTTTGAATATCGAGCCAGCTGTGAGATCGATATTCGCGAAGATTGAGATGTGCATTTGAATTTCGAGCTGGGTTGTTTTGAATATCGAGCCAGCTGTGAGATCGATATTCGCGCAAATTGAGATGTGCATTTGAATTTCGAGCTGGGTTCTTTTGAATATCGAGCCAGCTCTGAGATCGATATTCGACTACAAGATGGTAAATGCAATGCGAATTTCGAGCTGGGTGTTTTGAATATCGAGCCAGCTCTGAGATCGATATTCGAGCAGGTTGGACATACGTAATTTGTAATTTGCGAGCTGGTTTCTTTTGAATATCGAGCCAGCTCTGAGATCGATATTCGCGAAGATTGAGATGTGCATTTTGAATTTCGAGCTGGGGTGTTTTGAATATCGAGCCAGCTCTGAGATCGATATTGGCGAAGATTGAGATGTGCATTTGAATTTCGAGCTGGGTTGTTTTGAATATCGAGCCAGCTGTGAGATCGATATTCGCGCAAATTGAGATGTGCATTTGAATTTCGAGCTGGGTTGTTTTGAATATCGAGCCAGCTCTGAGATCGATATTCGACTACAAGATGGTAAATGCAATGCGAATTTCGAGCTGGGTGTTTTGAATATCGAGCCAGCTCTGAGATCGATATTCGAGCAGGTTGGACGTACGTATTTGAATTTCGAGCTGGGTTCTTTTGAATATCGAGCCAGCTCTGAGATCGATATTCGCGAAGATTGAGATGTGCATTTGAATTTCGAGCTGGGGTGTTTTGAATATCGAGCCAGCTCTGAGATCGATATTCGCGAAGATAGAGATGTGCATTTGAATTTCGGGCTGGGTTGTTTTGAATATCGAGCCAGCTGTGAGATCGATATTCGCGCAAATTGAGATGATGCAATTTGAATTTCGAGCTGGGTTGTTTTGAATATCGAGCCAGCTCTGAGATCGATATTCGCGAAGATTGAGATGTGCATTTGAATTTCGAGCTGGGTTGTTTTGAATATCGAGCCAGCTGTGAGATCGATATTCGCGCAAATTGAGATGTGCATTTGAATTTCGAGCTGGGTTGTTTTGAATATCGAGCCAGCTCTGAGATCGATATTCGACTACAAGATGGTAAATGCAATGCGAATTTCGAGCTGGGTGTTTTGAATATCGAGCCAGCTCTGAGATCGATATTCGAGCAGGTTGGACGTACGTATTTGAATTTCGAGCTGGGTTCTTTTGAATATCGAGCAAGCTCTGAGATCGATATTCGCGAAGATTGAGATGTGCATTTGAATTTCGAGCTGGGGTGTTTTGAATATCGAGCCAGCTCTGAGATCGATATTCGCGAAGATTGAGATGTGCATTTGAATTTCGGGCTGGGTTGTTTTGAATATCGAGCCAGCTGTGAGATCGATATTCGCGCAAATTGAGATGTGCATTTGAATTTCGAGCTGGGTTGTTTTGAATATCGAGCCAGCTCTGAGTTCGATATTCGCGAAGATTGAGATGTGCATTTGAATTTCGAGCTGGGGTGTTTTGAATATCGAGCCAGCTCTGAGATCGCTATTCGCGCAGATTGAGATGTGCATTTGAATTTCGAGCTGGGATGTTTTGAATATCGTGCCAGCTCTGAGATCGATATTCGCACTGATTGGAGATGTCTATTTGAATTTCGAGCTGGTTTGTTTTGAATATCGAGCCAGCTCTGATGTCGATATTCGCGCAGATTGGAGATGTGTATTTGAATTTCGAGCTGGGTTGTTTTGAATATCGAGCCAGCTCTGAAATCGATATTGAGATACGTATTTGAATTTCGAGCTATTGATATTTGAATATCGAGCCAGCTCTGAGATCTATGTTGTAGATATGTATTTGAAATTCGAGCTATGGATATTTGAATATCGAGCCAGCTCTGAGATCGATATTCGTGCTGATTGGAGATGTGTATTTTAATTTCGAGCTGGAATGTTTTTAATATCGAGCCAGTTCTAAGATCGGTATTCGAGCAGATTTGAGATGTGTCTTTGAATTTCAATCTAGGATGTTTTGAATATTGAGCCAGCTCTGACATCGATATTCTAGCAGATTGTGGATGTGTATTTGAATTTTGAGCTCGATTGTTTTGAATATCGAGCTAGCTCTGAGCTAGATATTGTAGATATGTATTTGAATTTCGAGCTATGAATATGGAAAATTTCGAGCCGGGTTGTTTGGAATATCGAGCAAGCTCTGAGATCGATATTCGAGCAGATTGTAGATGTGTATTGTTTGAATTTTAAGCTCGGTTGTTTTGAATATCGAGCTAGCTCTGACCTCGATATTGTAGATATGTATTAGAATTTCGAGCTGTGAATATGTAGTTTCGAGCCTGGTTGTTTGGAATATCGAGCAAGCTCTGAGATCGATATTGTAGATATATATGTATTTGAATTTCAAGCTTCGAGCTATGGATATTTGAATATCGAGCCAGCTCTGTGATCGATATTGTAGATATATATGTATTTGAATTTCGAGCTGTCTATATTTCAATATGATTTCCTGCTCGGACATCTATATTCGAGCTGATTGGAGTATGTGTATTTAAATTTGGAGCTGGGTTGTACAAGATTGCAAATGCAATGCGAATTTCGAGCTATGGTGTTTTGAATATGGAGCCAGAACGTGACATCGAAATTGTATATATGTATTTGCATTTCTGTCTGCTTTTGTTTTTAATATGAAGCCACCTCTGACATCGATTTTCGAGCGGAATTGATATGTGCATTTGCATTTCTGAGCTTGTAATGTTTTGAATCCGAGCCAGCTCTGATATCGATATTCGAGCAAATTGTAGATATTGCATTTGCATTTCAATATGGAGGTTGACATTCAAGTAGATTTGACATGCTTAGAAGCTCCAGCAGGAGTGTGTTTCGAATATCAAGCCAGCTCTTCTGATACATATATTGGACTATAACGATTATGGCTGTGAATTTCGATAGGAATACGTGCGCATGTTCATGAAACGTCACTGTAGTGTACATCACAACCCAGCCGTTTCTCGGATGCATAAAACACAGAACTATCGTATAGTTAATGATGGAGTTAACTCCCTATTTTATATAGATTATTTCCTGCAACATAACACATGTTATACCGAATGTAATATTTTCCGGAAAATGTGTGTAGGTGTACTAAAACGCTATGTGATGAAACATGCTTCCTTGCTGCTTTGTGAATAAATATCAATTTCCACTGTTACATCAGTGAAAAGCAGACTTTGTTGTAGTGGATTGTTTTCATTCATCATGGCAGTTAGCTTATTGAATAATCGTTGCAAGGGACACTACTTGCTATTGATAATGTAGCAATTATATCTTTAAAAAATACATGTGTAATAATTGTTATGACAATATTTTCACAAATTACCGAACGACCCAAATTCCCACAAAGTACGCTAGATGTAATTAGTATGTAGTTTGATAATTGAATAGCCAAAGTACACGTAATCTTCGTCTCACTTAATAATTTAAGTGGAGAAATTGTATAACATATAAAGTAATAATTTCCAAAGTACTATAAACTAGAACACAACAATGCAGTTTGCAAATTGCATGTAGGCATTTTGGAAATGTTCAATTTCTTTGTTATGTATACAGATATTCTAATTGTTTCGTCAGTAAAGAACTGACACCCCAAAGAGATTTGCAACTTTCTCATATTCCTTTTCTGCTGACTATGTGTAGCTCATCGCATTTCATGTTTATCTTTGGGTTGGATACATCAACATATGTCACTTTTTCGGAAATGTAAGCGTTGAACAACATTAAATCCACTTTTAAAGGCGTTTTAAAAGTGTAATCATAAATGTACATATGCAAGTTAGTTTACCTTGACATTACCAATGAATCCGCCTATCTAGACTAAAAAATGAAAATGGATGGAGAAAAAGATGCATTAAATTTTCAAGACACACTTAATTAAAACTGCAGAACAGATACTGTTTCAGACGGAGGCACGGGCGGAAGTCAAAGTGTCTATTTGTTACGACCAAACTTGTAGTCAACTTTATAATGGAATAGGCATGATCCTTTGAAATGTGGTAGACATGAATATATTTGGTTCCTGGATGCATGCCCCCTTGATGTGTCAAAAAGCTACTTATGTTAAAAATGACGGTATTCGTGTAGACGATAATGTTACATTCACCCAAGAAAATTGATGTAAACTATATATTGCAGAGATTGAGTAAGATGATTCGGTGCCCCGATTGTCTGTTGTGGGTATTGGATGCCTGGTCAGCTGGACCAGTGTCTCGGTACTTGTACTGATTGATGACCGTACGGTCTTGTCTTTTCCGGGCACGCAGGTTTTCCTACACATGAAAAACATGCCGCGGCTACCCGGCAGACTCTTTGTCAGCATGAATGAAAAATAAGCGCATGAAAAACAAATATAGAACAGCAACCAAATGCTGGTCGTTTGTACATCGCAAACCCCGTTGTTTCTTGGGTATTTTAGACAAGGTATAAGTCAACTGGGATATGTGTGGAAACAATGCTATCGCAGTCTTTGTTGCTGTAGAGGTATTCAGACGAAAATAAGCGGCTGAAAATCAGTCATACAACAACAACAACACGCGCAAGTTAGAATCCGTGGAGTTTCCAAGAAGTCGCGCCTATATCTATCTTTCGTTACGGAGCATCATGGCAGGTTCATTGCCACCAGAAGAACAGAAGATAGCCATCTCCAAGAATGGAAGGGTACCATTCACTTGAGGTAAAATACATGACAAAAGTGGTGGGGCTTTTTAAAAGCATTGCTGCACCAGTGGCGCATCCAGGATTTTTCACTGGGGGTGGGTGGGGGGGGGGGGCGGGGGGAGTCGAAATTAGACTGACTAAGTGTCAGTACATAATGCTCATGTGACAATGTACATTGTGGCAATGTCTTTTGAATGAGCTCACTATAATAACTGGACCTTGATCTGACATAGTTGAGGGCAGTAAGTTGTAACTGTTGCAATATAATAGTTGCGACGGTAACTCTTGCAGCTCCTGTAGCTAGAGCTACGATTCCACTCATAGGCTTCCTCTGCAGAATAGAGAATCAGATATGATTCGCACTTTAGCAGTTAATTGTGAAAGATATTCTATATTTTTTAACTCAAATGAGTGTTAATATTATGAAAATAACATATGCAAGTATACACAAATTTACATATGTAGATGACCTGATATAGTGAATTTAAGCTAGAGTCAACAAGTGACCTAGTCAGTGGCATTCAAGTTCAACATGTAAAAGTTATGATGTGGTCCATTTTCTGTAAAGGCAAAAAATAATTTTCTAAACCTACAACGGTAAAAGTTTTTTCGGAATTATTAGTTTGTATTACTTTTATAATCGTAAGTCTGGCTACGGACGGTACGGGAATAATTGCAAGAGTTGCCGTTCGTAACTGGCAATATACTAGTTGCGAACGGTAACTCTTGCAATTTATTCCCGTACGGTTCATAGCTAGAGTTACGATTCCACTCATATGATTCCTCAGATCTGATTCGCACTTTAGCAGTTAGTTGTGAAAGATTTTCTATATTTTTTAACTCGAATGACAATGCCAACATTTTAAAAATAACAATTTACAGTAATTATGACATAAATGTATGCATGTATATGACCTGATATAGCTATTCGCTATCATGGACTAATTTAAGCTAGTATCAACAAGTGACTCGGCCAGTGGCAGCCAAATTAAACATGTACAAGTTCAAATTGTGTCAATTTTCTGGAAAGGCAAAATGTTATTTTCTAAACCTTGTACAATGGTCAAATTTGTTTCAAATTTATTAGTTTGTATTACTTCTACATGTATAATACTACCGGTAATGTTGTATTCAGATGGAAAATATATAAAAATTATGTCACAAATAACTGCTAAAGTGCGAATCTGGTGTGATTTGCTATTCTGCAGAGGAAGCCTGTGAGTAGTTTACTAGTTGCGAACAGTAACTTTTGCAATCTACTCCCGTACCGTCCGTAGCCAGAGTTACTACGGTTCCACTCGTAGGGTTCCTCTGCAGAATAGCAAATCAGATCTGATTCACATTTTAGCAGCTAATTGTGAAAGATTTTCTATATGTTTTAATTGAAATGAGTGTCAACATTATGAAAATAACATATTCCAGTATTATTAAATAAATTTACATATGTAGATGACATGTTAAAGTAAATTTAGGCTAGCATCAACAAGTGACTCAGTCAGTGGCAGTCAAATTCAACATGTGAAAGTTAAATGGGGTCCATTTGCTGGAAAGGCAAAATTATAATTTTCTAAACATTCTACAATGGTAAAATTTGTTTCAGAATTATTAGTTTGTATTAATGTACTTTTACAATACTGTTCAGAATTATTAGTTTGTATTACTTTTATAATACTAATATCCCCCCCCCCCCCTCCCTGTATCCGCCACTGTACACATTCAGGTTGCCGGCCGATAGCTTGAATAAGGCACAGTTTTGATGCCAGAGTGGCACGATTTACCCAAATCTTACCTGAATTAACCCAAATCTTCATGTAATTATTATATTTGTTAACAAATAAAGCTGTATGCATGTACACCATAATAATTATAAATACGATGCTTTGACTGTACTTACATAATAAAGAAATATATAATAATTCTATGTTTCTGCATAATATTAATTGCGAACCTAGTTGCGAACAGTAACTCTTGTAATCTACTCCCGTACCGTGCGTAGCCTGAGTTATGAATCCACTGATAGGATTCCTCTGTAAAATAGCGAATCAGATCTGATTCGCACTTTAGCAGTTAATTATGAAAGATTTTCTATATATTTGAACTGAAATGAGTGTCAACATTATGAAAATACGATATTCCAGCCATTATGTATGTAATTGTATGTAGAAGATCTGATAGTGATAACGTAAATTTAAGCTAGAATCAACAATTGACTGTCAGTTGCAGCCAAATTCAACATTAACAATTTAAAATAGGGTCTATTGTCTGGAAAGGCAAAATGTAATTTTCTAAACTTTCTACAATTGTAAAATTTGTTTCATTATTAATTACTAGTTTTTATTAATACTAATATTGTTTTCAGATGGGAAATATATAAAGTACAATGTATATCACAATTAACTGCTAAAGTACGAATCAGATCTGATTCGCTATTCTGCAGAGGAAGCCTATGAGTGGAATCGTAACTCTGGATTACGGACGGTACACGAGTAGATTTCAATAGTTACTGTTCGCAACTAATGAGAACCGTAACTTGCATTACTTCACACATGCATAGACCACGACCCAAAGGTGTGTCGCGTACAATAATAATAACTCTTGTCTCACTAATTTTCAGTTATCTCCCCATATTTTTTCGAGGGTATCCGTGAGCACCTACTCACTTGCTCCATTGTGACAAATGCAGTACCCGCTAAGCTGAAGGTCAATATCATTGTATTTTCAGTACCAGCATGGGGAAGAAACATAAAGCAAAATCTGACAGCAGCTAAAAAGAGAATCCGGCTCTAGAAAGATTACAGAAAACTATAGAAGAAAGACAACAGACAAGAAATCAAAATCATTTAACAAGAGTGCACATAACTGTCCTTCCAGAACCGAAACCATAGATATACTTGTACATGTGTTCGCTAATGCAGAAGTAGAAAAGCAACAGAATGACACACATGACTCGGCAGATGACAATAACATGATGTTTGTAAAACATGGGTATGCCTCCATGGCATACTGGACTCTTAACTTGAGATTGAGTGTCAACAAAAGAAAACTTTAAATTTACATAAATTTCAAAGTCATTTGAGAAAGTCTTACACACTTTTTGACTTAAGAAAATGGCTAGTATCTCAACACCATTTTGAAGGTCACATAGGTCAAGGTCATGTCATTGGTGGTGTGCTTGCGTCACACATGTTCAGGTGAATGAAGTGTCCAAATATTAAAGCAATATTTACAAACTGTTTGACGTAAGAAAATGGCTAAGTGTTTCAGCATCATTTCGAAAGTCACAAAGGTCAATATCATGCTATCATGCCATTTGTCATTGGTGGTGCGAGTGCATCACACATGTTCAGGTGAATGAACTGTCCAAATATTAAAGCAATCCTTTTTGTATTATTGAAGATATTACATGATGGAGAAACTTTTCAACTTTTCCACATAAATATACAAGTACGGACGGACATAACCTCAACAGCAACGCAATATGCCCCCTTACTATCGCATAACTAATATGTATATACATTATTTTGAAGATTGAAAGGTTATGTACAGTGTATGTCTAGGGATGGTGCTCTGTTTTTGTTTTTTCTACGAGTCGCATCCGACTGCTCTATGTCACCTTGTTTGTAAGGAAAAAATGTTAAAGTTTTTTGTTTTGTTTATTCCATAGCTTATGAACCACTTCATCGATTTTGATCATATGTGGCCACAATGTATATCTAGGGATGGTGTTTTGTTTTCATACGACCCACGTCCGACAGCCCAAGGTCAAGGTCATTGATGACTTGTGTGTTGTTGTTTTTATTATTATTATCACGGCTGCCATCGAAGGGCTTAGCTTCGTAATAACGGTGCCCTTGTTTCTGTTTGGAAGCCCATGTTTACTGATGTAACTCATTGTGCAGATAGTTACAGTTACGTTTATCTTTGTATGTCTACACATGTACCTGCACCAGAGACCAGCTAAACTAAATGTTAGACATAAAAAAAAGAAATATGTTCATGACCATAAGCAACTACTCATTAGCTTTTCTACGTTTTTGTTATGCCCTACCACAATAATGGAGGGGCATTTAATGTTAACCTTGTCTGTTAATCTGTTGTTAATTATTGTAACTAGTAAAATGTTTAAACGATAATATATATTGACTTGATTACTCGGGTATACAGCTGCCTTGTCACTTGTAGAAGTGTAAGGTGCTTTTCAAGTTTGATTCAACCCTGCTGACATGCACATCTCCGCTTTTGGCGAATATCGATCTCAGAGCTGGCTCGATATTCAAAACAACCCAGCTCGAAATTCAAATGCACATCTCAATCTGCGTGAATATCGATCTCAGAGCTGGCTCGATATTCAAAACAACCCAGCTCGAAATTCAAATGCACATCTCAATCAGCGCGAATATCGATCTCAGAGCTGGCTCGATATTCAAAACAACCCAGCTCGAAATTCAAATACACATCCAATCTGCGCGAATATCGATCTCAGAGTTGGCTCGATATTCAAAACATCCCAGTTCGAAATTAAAATACACATCTCCAATCTTCGCGAATATCGATCTCAGAGCTGGTTCGATATTCAAAACGTCCCAGCTCGAAATTAAAATAAACATGTCCAATCTGCGCGAATATCGATCTCAGAGCTGGCTCGATATTTAAAACAACCCAGCTCGAAATTCAAATGCACATCTCAATCTGTGCAGATATCGATCTCAGAGCTGGCTCGATATTCAAAACAACCCAGCTCGAAATTCAAATACACATCTCCAATCTGCGTGAATATCGATCTCAGAGCGGGCTCGATATTCAAAACAACCCAGCTCGAAATTCAAATGCACATCTCCAATCTGCGTGAGTATCGATCTCAAAGCTTGCTCGATATTCAAAACAACCCAGCTCGAAATTCAAATACGTATGTCCAATATGCTCGAATATCGATCTCGGAGCTGGCTCCATATTCAAAACAACCCAGCTCGAAATTCAAATACGTATGTCCAATATGCTCGAATATCGATCTCGGAGCTGGCTCGATATTCAAAACACCCCAGCTCGATATTCGCATTGCATTTACCATCTTGTAGTCGAATATCGATCTCAGAGCTGGCTGGATAATCAAAACAACCCAGCTCGAAATTCAAATGCACATCTCAATCTGCGCGAATATCGATCTCGGAGCTGGCTCGATATTCAAAACAACCCAGCTCGAAATTCAAATTGACATCTCCAATCTGCGCGAATATCGATATCAGAGCTGGCTCGATATTCAAAACATCCCAGCTCGAAATTCAAATACACATGCAATCTGCGCGAATATCGATCTCAGAGCTGGCTCGATATTCAAAACAAGCCAGCTCGAAATTCAAATGCACATCTCCAATCTGCGTGAATATCGATCTCGGAGCTGGCTCGATATTCAAAACACCCCAGCTCCAAATTCAAATACGTATGTCCAATATGCTCGAATATCGATCTCGGAGCTGGCTCGATATTCAAAACACCCCAGCTCGATATTCGCATTGCATTTACCATCTTGTAGTCGAATATCGATCTCAGAGCTGGCTCGATATTCAAAACACCCAGCTCGAAATTCGCATTGCATTTACCATCTTGTAGTCGAATATCGATCTCAGAGCTGGCTCGATATTCAAAACACCCAGCTCGAAATTCGCATTGCATTTACCATCTTGTAGTCGAATATCGATCTCAGAGCTGGCTCGATATTCAATCAACCCAGCTCGAAATTCAAATGCACATCTCAATTTGCGCGAATATCGATCTCTCAGCTGGTTCGATATTCAAAACAACCCAGCTCGAAATTCAAATGCACATCTCAATCTTCGCGAATAACGATCTCACAGCTGGCTCGATATTCAAAACACCCCAGCTCGAAATTCAAATGCACATCTCAATCTTCGCGAATATCGATCTCAGAGCTGGCTCGATATTCAAAACACCCCAGCTCGAAATTCAAATGCACATCTCAATCTTCGCGAATATCGATCTCAGAGCTGGCTCGATATTCAAAAGAACCCAGCTCGAAATTCAAATGCACATCTCAATCTTCGCGAATATCGATCTCAACCACAGCTGGCTCGATATTCAAAAACACCCCAGCTCGAAATTCAAATGCACATCTCAATTCTGCGCGAATATCGATCTCAGAGCTGGCTCGATATTCAAAAGAACCCAGCTCGAAATTCAAATACGTATGTCCAACCTGCTCGAATATCGATCTCAGAGCTGGCTCGATATTCAAAACACCCAGCTCGAAATTCGCATTGCATTTACCATCTTGTAGTCGAATATCGATCTCAGAGCTGGCTCGATATTCAAAACACCCCAGCTCGAAATTCAAATGCACATCTCAATCTTCGCGAATATCGATCTCGGAGCTGGCTCGATATTCAAAAGAACCCAGCTCGAAATACAAATACGTATGTCCAACCTGCTCGAATATCGATCTCAGAGCTGGCTCGATATTCAAAACACCCAGCTCGAAATTCGCATTGCATTTATCATCTTGTAGTCGAATATCGATCTCAGAGCTGGCTAGATATTCAAAACAACCCAGCTCGAAATTCAAATGCACATCTCAATCTTCGCGAATATCGATCTCAGAGCTGGCTCAATATTCAAAACACCCCAGCTCGAAATTCAAATGCACATCTCAATCTGCGCGAATATCGATCTCAGAGCTGGCTTGATATTCAAAAGAACCCAGCTCGAAATTCAAATACGTATGTCCAATATGCTCGAATATCGATCTCGGAGCTGGCTCGATATTCAAAACACCCCAGCTCGATATTCGCATTGCATTTACCATCTTGTAGTCGAATATCGATCTCAGAGCTGGCTGGATAATCAAAACAACCCAGCTCGAAATTCAAATTGCACATCTCAATCTGCGCGAATATCGATCTCGGAGCTGGCTCGATATTAACAAAACAACCCAGCTCGAAATTCAAAATTGACATCTCCAATCTGCGCGAATATCGATATCAGAGCTGGCTCGATATTCAAAACATCCCAGCTCGAAATTAAATTCAAATAAAC
This sequence comes from Conchocele bisecta, assembly GCA_029237695.1. Lineage (NCBI taxonomy): Eukaryota > Metazoa > Mollusca > Bivalvia > Lucinida > Thyasiridae > Conchocele > Conchocele bisecta. The sequence goes on from CM055268.1 coordinate 49,871,071, forward strand.
ATGCAATCTGCGCGAATATCGATCTCAGAGCTGGCTCGATATTCAAAACAAGCCAGCTCGAAATTCAAATGCACATCTCCAATCTGCGTGAATATCGATCACGGAGCTGGCTCGATATTCAAAACACCCTAGCTCGAAATTCAAATACGTATGTCCAATATGCTCGAATATCGATCTCGGAGCTGGCTCGATATTCAAAACACCCCAGCTCGATATTCGCATTGCATTTACCATCTTGTAGTCGAATATCGATCTCAGAGCTGGCTCGATATTCAAAACACCCAGCTCGAAATTCGCATTGCATTTACCATCTTGTAGTCGAATATCGATCTCAGAGCTGGCTCGATATTCTAAACACCCAGCTCGAAACGAAAAATTCGCATTGCATTTACCATCTTGTAGTCGAATATCGATCTCAGAGCTGGCTCGATATTCAATCAACCCAGCTCGAAATTCAAATGCACATCTCAATTTGCGCGAATATCGATCTCTCAGCTGGTTCGATATTCAAAACAACCCAGCTCGAAATTCAAATGCACATCTCAATCTTCGCGAATAACGATCTCACAGCTGGCTCGATATTCAAAAAAAACACCCCAGCTCGAAAATTCAAATGCACATCTCAATCTTCGCGAATATCGATCTCAGAGCTGGCTCGATATTCAAAACACCCCAGCTCGAAATTCAAATGCACATCTCAATCTTCGCGAATATCGATCTCAGAGCTGGCTCGATATTCAAAAGAACCCAGCTCGAAATTCAAATGCACATCTCAATCTTCGCGAATATAGATCTCACAGCTGGCTCGATATTCTAAAAACACCCCAGCTCGAAATTCAAATGCACATCTCCAATCTGCGCGAATATCGATCTCAGAGCTGGCTCGATATTCAAAAGAACCCAGCTCGAAATTCAAATACGTATGTCCAACCTGCTCGAATATCGATCTCAGAGCTGGCTCGATATTCAAAACACCCAGCTCGAAATTCGCATTGCATTTACCATCTTGTAGTCGAATATCGATCTCAGAGCTGGCTCGATATTCAAAACACCCCAGCTCGAAATTCAAATGCACATCTCAATCTTCGCGAATATCGATCTCAGAGCTGGCTCGATATTCAAAAGAACCCAGCTCGAAATACAAATACGTATGTCCAACCTGCTCGAATATCGATCTCGAGCTGGCTCGATATTCAAAACACCCAGCTCGAAATTCGCATTGCATTTATCATCTTGTAGTCGAATATCGATCTCAGAGCTGGCTCGATATACAAAACAACCCAGCTCGAAATTCAAATGCACATCTCAATCTTCGCGAATATCGATCTCAGAGCTGGCTCGATATTCAAAACACCCCAGCTCGAAATTCAAATGCACATCTCAATCTGCGTGAATATCGATCTCAGAGCTGGCTCGATATTCAAAAGAACCCAGCTCGAAATTCAAATACGTATGTCCAACCTGCTCGAATATCGATCTCAGAGCTGGCTCGATATTCAAAACACCCAGCTCGAAATTCGCATTGCATTTGCCATCTTGTAGTCGAATATCGATCTCAGAGCTGGCTCGATATTCAAAACACCCCAGCTCGAAATTCAAATGCACATCTCAATCTTCGCGAATATCGATCTCAGAGCTGGCTCGATATTCAAAATAACCCAGCTCGAAATACAAATACGTATGTCCAACCTGCTCGAATATCGATCTCAGAGCTGGCTCGATATTCAAAACACCCAGCTCGAAATTCGCATTGCATTTATCATCTTGTAGTCGAATATCGATCTCAGAGCTGGCTAGATATTCAAAACAACCCAGCTCGAAATTCAAATGCACATCTCAATCTTCGCGAATATCGATCTCAGAGCTGGCTCGATATTCAAAACACCCCAGCTCGAAATTCAAATGCACATCTCAATCTGCGCGAATATCGATCTCAGAGCTGGCTCGATATTCAAAACACCCCAGCTCGAAATTCAAATGCACATCTCAATCTGCGCGAATATCGATCTCAGAGCTGGCTCGATATTCAAAAGAACCCAGCTCGAAATTCAAATACGTATGTCCAACCTGCTCGAATATCGATCTCAGAGCTGGCTCGATATTCAAAACACCCAGCTCGAAATTCGCATTGCATTTGCCATCTTGTAGTCGAATATCGATCTCAGAGCTGGCTCGATATTCAAAACACCCCAGCTCGAAATTCAAATGCACATCTCAATCTTCGCGAATATCGATCTCAGGAGCTGGCTCGATATTTTCAAAAGAACCCAGCTCGAAATACAAATACGTATGTCCAACCTGCTCGAATATCGATCTCAGAGCTGGCTCGATATTCAAAACACCCAGCTCGAAATTCGCATTGCATTTACCATCTTGTAGTCGAATATCGATCTCAGAGCTGGCTAGATATTCAAAACAACCCAGCTCGAAATTCAAATGCACATCTCAATTTGCCCGAATATCGATCTCACAGCTGGCTCGATATTCAAAACAACCCAGCTCGAAATTCAAATGCACATCTCAATCTTCGCGAATATCGATCTCAGAGCTGGCTCGATATTCAAAACACCCCAGCTCGAAATTCAAATGCACATCTCAATCTGCGCGAATATCGATCTCAGAGCTGGCTCGATATTCAAAAGAACCCAGCTCGAAATTCAAATACGTATGTCCAACCTGCTCGAATATCGATCTCAGAGCTGGCTTGATATTCAAAAGACCCAGCTCGAAATTCGCATTGCATTTACCATCTTGTAGTCGAATATCGATCTCAGAGCTGGCTCGATATTGAAAACAACCCAGCTCGAAATTCAAATTCACATCTCAATTTGCGCGAATATCGATCTCACAGCTGGCTCGATATTCAAAACAACCCAGCTCGAAATTCAAATGCACATCTCAATCTTCGCGAATATCGATCTCAGAGCTGGCTCGATATTCAAAACACCCCATCTCGAAATTCGAAATTCAAATGCACATCTCAATCTTCGCGAATATCGATCTTAGAGCTGGCTCGATATTCAAAAGAACCCAGCTCGAAATTCAAATACGTATGTCCAATCTGCTCGAATATCAATCTCAGAGCTGGCTCGATATTCAAAACACCCAGCTCGAAATTCGCATTGCATTTACCATCTTGTAGTCGAATATCGATCTCAGAGCTGGCTAGATATTCAAAACAACCCAGCTCGAAATTCAAATGCACATCTCAATTTGGGCGAATATCGATCTCACAGCTGGCTCGATATTCAAAACAACCCAGCTCGAAATTCAAATGCACATCTCAATCTTCGCGAATATCGATCTCAGAGCTGGCTCGATATTCAAAACACCCCAGCTCGAAATTCAAATGCACATCTCAATCTGCGCGAATATCGATCTCAGAGCTGGCTCGATATTCAAAACACCCCAGCTCGAAATTCAAATGCACATCTCAATCTGCGCGAATATCGATCTCAGAGCTGGCTCGATATTCAAAAGAACCCAGCTCGAAATTCAAATACGTATGTCCAACCTGCTCGAATATCGATCTCAGAGCTGGCTCGATATTCAAAACACCCAGCTCGAAATTCGCATTGCATCTACCATCTTGTAGTCGAATATCGATCTCAGAGCTGGCTCGATATTGAAAACAAAACAACCCAGCTCGAAATTCAAATGCACATCTCAATCTTCGCGAATATCGATCTCAGAGCTGGCTCGATATTCAAAACACCCAAGCTCGAAATTCAAATGCACATCTCAATCTGCGCGAATATCGATCTCAGAGCTGGCTCGATATTCAAAAGAACCCAGCTCGAAATTCAAATACGTATGTCCAACCTGCTCGAATATCGATCTCAGAGCTGGCTCGATATTCAAAACACCCAGCTCGAAATTCGCATTGTATTTACCATCTTGTAGTCGAATATCGATCTCAGTGCTGGCTCGATATTGAAAACAACCCAGCTCGAAATTCAAATGCACATCTCAATTTGCGCGAATATCGATCTCACAGCTGGCTCGATATTCAAAACAACCAAGCTCGAAATTCAAATGCACATCTCAATCTTCGCGAATATCGATCTCAGAGCTGGCTCGATATTCAAAACACCCCAGCTCGAAATTCAAATGCACATCTCAATTTACGCGAATATCGATGTCACTGCTGGCTCGATATTCAAAACAACCCAGCTCGAAATTCAAATGCACATCTCAATCTTCGCGAATATCGATCTCACAGCTGGCTCGATATTCAAAACACCCCAGCTCGAAATTCAAATGCACATCTCAATCTTCGCGAATATCGATCTCAGAGCTGGCTCGATATTCAAAAGAACCCAGCTCGAAATTCAAATACGTATGTCCAACCTGCTCGAATATCGATCTCAGAGCTGGCTCGATATTCAAAACACCCAGCTCGAAATTCGCATTGCATTTACCATCTTGTAGTCGAATATCGATCTCAGAGCTGGCTCGATATTGAAAACAACCCAGCTCGAAATTCAAATGCACATCTCAATTTGCACGAATATCGATCTCACAGCTGGCTCGATATTCAAAACAACCCAGCTCGAAATTCAAATGCATATCTCAATCTTCGTGAATATCGATCTCAGAGCTGGCTCGTATATCAAACACCCCAGCTCGAAATTCAAATGCACATCTCAATCTGCGCGAATATCGATCTCAGAGCTGGCTCGATATTCAAAAGAACCCAGCTCGAAATTCAAATACGTATGTCCAACCTGCTCGAATATCGATCTCAGAGCTGGCTCGATATTCAAAACACCCAGCTCGAAATTCGCATTGCATTTACCATCTTGTAGTCGAATATCGATCTCAGAGCTGGCTCGATATTGAAAACAACCCAGCTCGAAATTCAAATGCACATCTCAATTTGCGCGAATATCGATCTCACTGCTGGCTCGATATTCAAAACAACCCAGCTCGAAATTCAAATGCACATCTCAATCTTCGCGAATGTCGATCTCACAGCTGGCTCGATATTCAAAACACCCCAGCTCGAAATTCAAATGCACATCTCAATCTTCGCGAATATCGATCTCAGAGCTGGCTCGATATTCAAAAGAAACCCAGCTCGAAATTCAAATTACGTATGTCCAACCTGCTCGAATATCGATCTCAGAGCTGGCTCGATATTCAAAACACCCAGCTCGAAATTCGCATTGCATTTACCATCTTGTAGTCGAATATCGATCTCAGAGCTGGCTCGATATTCAAAACAACCCAGCTCGAAATTCAAATGCACATCTCAATCTTCGCGAATATCGATCTCAGAGCTGGCTCGATATTCAAAACACCCCAGCTCGAAATTCAAATGCATATCTCAATCTGCGCGAATATCGATCTCAGAGCTGGCTCGATATTCAAAAGAACCCAGCTCGAAATTCAAATACGTATGTCCAACCTGCTCGAATATCGATCTCAGAGCTGGCTCGATATTCAAAACACCCAGCTCGAAATCAGTTCCGGTGAATATCGACCTCGCAGCTTTGGATTCAACTCGATATTCAACTCGATATTCAACTCGAAATTCAAACCGGTGAATTTCGATGTTCGATGTTCGATGTCAGAGCCAACTTCACACACCCTATAATAACAATTAATAAATGTATTCTTAAATTGAAAATGTCTACCTCAAAGTATACTTTGTTAGACAAGTATACTTTGCAATGTTGGTGAAATAGGCTACAGGTAAACGTAATCGATTATGTCTTTGACCGAGGCAACGTTCAGATGGCACATCTGTTACATATGGCAAATAAGGGAGATAATCTGAAAGAGTATGGATTCAACGTCCCGTCAAGAGCTAAGGCCATTTAGGGACGGGACGTCGGTATCATCCGAATGACGAGTGGGATGGAAAAACACTGAAAGTATTTTGGTGCCTAAGACGAGGTTCGAACCCACAACCTCCAGATTGGAAGTCAGGTGTTCTTACCCCTAGCCCACAAGCCACCACGATCGGGCGGCAAATCTCTATTAAATATTGGCGAGGGAAATATAAACATGTTTCTGAATGTGGAAAGAAATAAATTCTAGCTATTGCCTAGTTCGAGGTATGAATTTCGGGACAATTCTGAATGTGGAAGGAAATGAATATTAGCTATTGTCCATTTCGAATTATAAAGTCTCGAATGTCAGAAAAACCGGCTTGTACTGCTGGCTGCTTGCCGTTGCGGGTGAAAATACCACTAATTCAATGGGAGATTACTACCCATTGCCTGTACGAAAAAAAACGAACGAACAATTCCAGAATTAGCATATACGGTATCCAGTATTTCTGAAATGAAAAGGAAACTAATCGTACCTGTATTAATGTACGAGCTACGAATTCTCGAAATTGACAGAAAAATCGCTTCCGTTCAGGTAGCGAACGATTCCTGCATTTTCGGGTGAACGGCACTACTTCAAACGACGATTACTATTCACATTTGCTGCACGGAAACGAACGAACAATTCCACAATTAGCGTCTACGGATTCTAAAGTTTCGGAATTTGGAAAGAAATAAATTCTAGCTATTACCCAGTTCCAGGTATGAAGTCTTGAATTCCGGGGGAAATCGGCTTGTATTAGCGGGTGAAAATGCCCTGATTGAAATGGCGATTACTACACATTGGCTTAACGGAAGCGAACGAACAATTCCGGAATTATCATCTACCGACTCCAAAGTTTTAGAATGTGGAAGGAAATGGATTCTAGCTAACACCCAGTTCGAGTTATGAAGTATCGAATTTCGGTGAAAAATCGGCTTGTACTGCTTGCTGTTGCGGGTGAAAACGCCACTAATTCAATGGGAGATTACATGTACTACCCATTGGCTGTAAGGATTCCAAAGTTTCTGAATGTGGAATTTCAAATGTCTTGCCACCTGCAGTTGCTGTATATCGGCACGCAGCATTCTGATGGCCTCTGAGCGTTCGACTTCATGAAGCCGTGGTATGGCGTAACGCGCTTACAATGGGGGCAGCGTGTAAGTGTACACACGAACGAACACGACAGGTTGGAACCAACCTCTCGTGTTCGTTCGTTGTGCACTTACACGCTGACCCCACTGTACTTTACCGTGTACTGTTTTTCATACATGTAGGGTTGCACACTCTAATCTAACAATGTTTTCCGATGTATGTAATGGCACAATACGAACTGACGGTTGAATTGTCATAATTACGCAAATCGTGATTATCAGCCTTGTCCGTGAGCAAAATTAAACCGTCTTGGCCTGTTGGACAGTAGACCGTTAGCCCATTGCAGACATGTATACATACTCCACGCTCATTGGCAGTCGTTGACCTTTTATGGAAAATGGTCATGTATACTTTCTTTTTCATGTGAGTGTACGAGATATTATGCCACCCTTATTTCAGGGCGTCAGCGCGGGATGGTATTGGGTATAGTTTTGAAGGTTAGATAATACTAAAGGGCGCAAAATCACAAAAGAAGTCCGGTATACAAAACAGTGTGGGTTTTTTCAGGTCACATACACAGTTTGCTTGCAAATCTTGATCCATTACTACCCAGTTTCACTTGAGTAACATTTTGGGGTGCTGTTAACACCAGTTTCCAGCATATATGTTGCATTTAAATGAAAACACTGAACCTGTTGGTCACGTGATGTAAACATTGTTTCCGTGGCCAAAAAATGTAAACAATATTGGGAGACATGACGAGGTTGGATTTTTCATTCTAATGAGTGAGTGAACGTATTGTTTAATAATTCATGCAGAACCAGTATATACTGGCTGCAGGTCATGTACAAGTACGTCACACAACATACATACGAATAGTGAAAGCAGGAGAGACTGGTCTTACTGGATGGGATTCTGTTAAATTATATAGTAAAACTATTTGCTGTGTTCTAATCTCAACTAGAAATAACCACGCCTCGGATAAACCTCTTTGGATATGGTACTGCCACTGCGCAAAGCAGATTGTATCAGTCAGGCTTATGTACTTGACCATCATGTATCTATTCAGGTAGTGGCGAGTGAATCGCTGCAACGCTCGCAATTCGTATCTAGATACTTGATATAACCGATACATATGTGGGTATAACTATCGTTAAGTCTAACACTAGTTACTTCCCGAGGAGCGAATATCTCAAAATGAAAGTACTGAAAGAGTTGACGACAAGTGATGCTATTCGAGAGCAGTCTGTGACACTTTGAGTGACACACACACCGCCAGGACGGACGTGTTCTGTCTGTTACATACAGAGCATTCTGGTTAGTGTTCTTGGTACGAACGAAACATTTTGTTAGTCTGCATTTATTTATCTTCGTTTTCAAGCTGAAAACTTAATTACATATTATTTAATATGTGTAGACAGTACATGTGTCGGCACAATCAGAAAGTACATGTATATGAATCAAATATTCATTTGAATTGTGAAACATGTAAACACATTCTATAACATAGAACAGAATAGATACGGAATATTTAGACATCATCTGAAACACAGTACCTTTATTATAATTTCGAACTTTAAAAACGCAACACCTGCACACAAACGTAAATAACTATTGGATGATCAATTGTATTTCATTCGGGTCATGCACAATATCCTGTTGCCGTTGGTCCGTTCTTGAGAGATATTTTGTGCGTCCTGTCATTGCAAACATCCGACTCATGTGAGATAGTGTTGAACTATATTTGTGAATCCGACTCGTAGCGCCACGTTGGCCAATTCCAGATTGCAATATGCCAATACTGATTATCAAGTTGTCACGGTATCAAGGTGCATGATCACTTGGTTACAACAACAACAACAATGGCTGAAATTTTTGAAAGCGCGCCCATTACAAAGTAAGTATTATTTGATATGTTCGTTAATAGGCAACGGATGTTGATGAAATATGGCGTAGTATACGCGTCTTCATGAGTTGAATTTGGTGGTCCCGGGAGTTCGGCACATACTTATGTAATTTTGGTAAAGAATCGATTTCCGTGTCAGTAGCCACGGACATCGATTATTCGCAAAAATGACAGACGTTTGGGCCAAAGTACCGCGACCACCAAAATGCAGCTTAACAAGATGCGTTTGATGCGCCATATTTCATCAAAATCCGTTACATAATAAGAACAACATAAAGGAATACGTACTTTGAATCGACTTCCGGAAGTTTCAGGACTTGTTGTTGTTGTAACCACGTGATCGTACACCTTGGGTATTACGCATTATTGGCAAGAGCATTGCATGCGATCACAATGATTACACATCCGCACAAAGCAAAGTCCGAAACATGAAAAACACGTACACAAACGGTCAAGAACTTAGTCGTACACGTAGTACTATTTTAGTGTACAGGAGGATCGGACAATCCGGTTCAGCGTTCACACCATGCACAACAAGAAATCAGTAACACTGATTGATCCCGTCAACACAGTGCGTATGTGCCGTGAAACACGGTGCCGTGAAACATTTTCGATATCCTGTCAATACGACCTAATCACCACGTATGACTATATGCGGTGACTGGGGTTACCTTTTTGCATGTTGAAGCCATTTGTAGGTGTTGACGGGATAAATAGAATAGTAGGTTAGTGCCGTGAATGGGACAAATATCTGGCGCGGCACGGAAACGGGATGTGCTCGGCAGAGCCTCGCACATCCCGTTTCCTAAGCCTTGCCAGATAGTTTTTCCATTCACGGCACTAACCTACTATTCTCTATATATGTATTCCTCAAACACTTTAATGACTTATGTCATATGAATATAACATGCCTGAATATTCACTTTCTATTTATATCCTATAAAGTACACTGAGATGCAATCTCCGCCATCTTTGTATGTACACGCCTTTGGAGAGTTTGACACATACAGCAAACACTATGGGTGCGTACATCACATACATATACGACAACAGCGTGTTATAAATACCAGACTTATATAAGTGAGTCGAAGACAAACCGTATGACTTTGTTCGTTTGTATTTATGTGTATGTCATATATACTATTTGTGTAGGTGTCAAACACCATAAAAGGTAAAACTGTCCGATGGCTGTTACACATTAACCTAACAAGCGAATGTTCACACATATGTTATACATATATCACATTTAGGAACCAATTATATTTGAATCGAATGATGATCAGGTGTCGCACGGTTCCTTAACCCAAACACAAATCTAACACAAACTTCGAAATCATTGGACTCCGACTTTGGGCTCAGAGGCCGCATGAATGTGCCAAAGAATTAAATTATGGATTATGACTAATACGCATATTTGACTTACTGTTACAGAGTATGTACTCGAAACTTTAACGTCTACTACAAACCCTACACTTGGGGCGTTTTGTGACCCCTACGCCACATGTAGAGCACGAGTACCGTGTCACATGGGGGGCGTGGAGACAGACACTTCTGAGCACGAGCGTCACGAAACTCTGGCACACAAGAAACGACGAAGCCGGTCGGACTAGACTACTGAAATGGGCGGACCCCTAATAAGAAATAACAGGGGGTGGGGGGGACCCATCTATGTACAGCAGAAGACCGCCGACTCCAGAGTACCAAAAGAGCGTGACACACACGACGGCCCAATTGATGGCTAATGTGCGGGCGGTCTACTCTGAGTTCTGTTATTGATATGTACCCCAACCCCAAGCCCCCACACCATACCCTTGTCACAACATGTCATATGTCACAAAAAACAACTTACATACACAACATAGTAGCCCAGTCTCGCTACATGCGGCAACCGGACGAACATATGTATTTCAGTAGCCTATTTCACCAACATTGCAAAGTATACTTATCTAGCAAAGTATACTTTGAGGGAGAAATTTTCAATTTAAGGATAAATTTATTAATTTTTATTATACTGAATTTATTACATTATCACAGCCATTTTGGCTGTGATAATGTAATAAATTCAGTATAATAATTCTGCATACTTTTAATCATCAAATATATGCAGTCGTTAGTTCTATGTGAAATAATGCATTTCGGGAAAAATAAATGATTACTCCCTCAAAGTATACTTTGCTAGATAAGTATGCTTTGCAATTTTGATGAAATCGGCTACAGATGAGCCCGGATCCCTGAAATGGGCGGAGGAGCGCCATACACGTACAAACCACCCACAAACAGCTCATAATGTGTACATATTGGATACATATGTGTATAGATATGAGCAAGCAGATGCCCCGTGAGGCTACAATGCCACACGGAGGACGTATACAAAGTATTACATACAAAATAAAATACGATACGTCTAGGTACTACATGTCAACACACAACCAATAATAAAGTCGACAAAATTTGTAAGTTTTATCTCAGGTTTTCGCGATATCCGTGCACTAAATTAGTTAGACAATGTCTTCTCGTTTAATATGGTTAGTTAATAGCGCGTGGGGGATGTTAGTGGGCCGACATATGTCTCGCCTAACAGCTCGACGATTTAAGCACCTAACTATCCCCTTTGCGCTGTTAACTAGTCATATTCAACTCAAATACAAAATATAACTTATACATAGGACGATTTCGACTGGTAAGTTTCGTTGACTATTTGTATGCTGTTAAGCACATTGTTCATTCGACTGACCGCTTTTATTTTTTACGCAGAGCAGAGTCAGTTTTCCTACTCAACGGAAATATCTCGCCGTTAAATTAGTCACGTGATCTTAAGTAAAAGTCACAAATCTCACTCGCCCTGCATCAAAATTTACTGGCTTGGGCGAGTGGAAGTTTACACCCCTGTTTTGCCATTTTGTGATTATCCCCAAGCCGGTAGGCACCTGGGGATGTAGCGTTTGTTCTCGAGACTGTGACTGGAGAAATGGGGCTTATGGGATTTATGACCAGTGCAGCTCCTGATCAACATTCATATAGCCTGATAACCATCTATATTCTTTGTTAGAAGCATGACGACGAATATTTCATTGGTGGAATGGCGAACAGGGCAGATCCTAATCAGACTGCGGATTCACAGGCTGATCTGGATCTACACTGGTTGCAGAACGCATAAACCCCATTTCTCCAGTCACAGCCACATATTATGTATGTATGATCGCGATATGTATCGTATCGGCCCAATGGGTGGTTGGTTAGGAGTATGCGAGGGTAAAATGAACGGTAGGATATATCCTTTCCGGAATCTCGATCTATCTGGTTTGGCCCTCTTGTATTTGATAGTTGAATCTGGCTGTACCCATTATAAGACTAGTAGGATTATTACTAATCATATTGATTTTAGGGATTGGGGCTATGTGTCTCTGGTTAGGTTAGGACCTGGCATCAGATCAGGTTATTCTAATTTCAGGGCTGAATATATATTATTGTAAATATTCAATTCTGATTTTGGGATCCCCCCCCCCACCCCCCCCCCCCTCCATACAGGTGAAATGCGGGATTTGACCCCATTGACCCGGCCTAAAATGACTAGCTGTTGATAGGCCGTTAAACACAATGAATGAATGAATCAATCTATTGTTTCTGGTGTTAATGATGAAACTGTCATGGTTGAGTTCTGAGGTAAATCTTATATTTCTTCCTTTTAATGATGGCCATGTTCCAGCCATTAACGCTAGGAGTCCGACAATACCAAAGTTAGCAACATTAATTCTGTAGTTTGTCTGAACATTCGGCAGAGAATTCCAAATCCAAAAACCGTAGACTTGAATGTTCAGACAAACTACAGAAGTAATGTTGCTAAATTTGGTATTGTTGGACTGGTAGAAATATTTTTTTTATGATTTTAGAAAAACCAGTAACAATTGGTTGCTGATATCTCTCATTGAAGTCTGTATGAATTTGTGAACATGGATAGATTCATCCTTGTTATCAAAAGACATATTTTCTTATGTCCCTGTCATCGAAAATATGTTGTGATAATGCATTTGTATCGTCTCAATGAGACGGTTCAAATGGTCGTCAGGACATTTATTTATGGCGGGGATTAGAAAAGTTTACCCAATTTAAATCTGGTATGAAATGAGTTCAATATTTGTATCATTTTCAAAGAAATACACTAATTTGTCCCGGTCGAAAGTCATAATGTAACTTGAGACAGTATGTGTCGATGAGAAATGAGGCGCATTATTGCAGCAACCTATGTGCAATGTTAAGTCTTTTCCTTGCTGCAACTTCTTGGTCCTGTTCCCCAAAGTTCTGAACATTTGGAAGCACATAATGGACTTCGTCTTCAGCTAGAATATCTTGAAAGTCATCTTTATTCATGACGCATATGTTGTGCAAAGCACAATCTGTCAGTATTTTCTGAACAATTGTTCTAATATCCCTTTGATATTGTAAGGATCAGGGATTGTGGTCATGTGCCCTTTGTCACTTGTTACCCCACCCATCTTTAAACACTGCAAACTGTAATGTACTATAACACGAGAACATGTTGAATATTTAACCATGCTTACCGACACATGTTGATTAGTTGCAGAGGTTACTTGGAGGTTGAGATTCCCATTATTTTTTTCTGTTTGACATGTGTTCATTTCTGCCACAATGTGGAAATGACATATTCTGCACCGCATAATCCGATATTCGGTCTGAATTTAGCACATCCGAGCGTAACTGAAGTCTGTCTATATGCAAACACCCATTGGAAGGTGTCAGGAGTAATGACAAGTCATAATTTAGCTGATATTTGGTTAAAACTGACTGATTTTTGGGTCAAGACATTTCTCTAAACTTTCACTTCCGCGAGTTTGACCTTTGAACCGGTGCGCCGGTGCATCGACAAATTATCGGAAGCTGTGAGATCTACCAAGTATAATACACAAATATTGGTTAACTTCCGATTTTTCTCCCTAGGAATAATGTTTTAATAGGATTAAGAGTTGTTTTTCGCGTTAAAACATTGCCTGTTTAACGTGGATTATTTCCTACGTGTATGTAGTGTAATGTTTAGGCATTCATAGTGTTGAATGTCAAATCAATCCGCGTCTTTCATTCGCTCGTTTTATTCCATTTTCTCTGTTGTTTACAAACTCCATCTCTCTGACACTTTTGAATTACAATCCTTACTTGTACCTTTTATAAAAGGAGCGAATGACTGAATAACGGAGATTAGTCGATTAGTCTCGAAAGCTTACTATTTCTGTGAAGCGAAGTATTTCGTTGCTAAGCGAACTTTTTGTTGGTTTTGCAAGTGCGCGATCACATTTTGTGATCTTATATTTGGTTTTACTTAAATACAGCGAACTACGGCGTACTCCCCTTTTTAGATTTTGACTCAGATTTTGGAACGGAGAAAGAGGAGTTCAAAGTTAAATAAGTGGAGTTCCTAGTTTAAATGCAAAACCCGATTTTCTTCGTCGAGTCGCTGGAGGTGTGTCAGCTTTCGAGACTTCTGATTGGTTGACGGTCATTTTCTGAAATCCGCAGTCTGTATAATGGATATTTCCATATCTTTTTTCCGCTTTTATAGAAACTCACCGGTTTCTTCCTCTTTCTGCTTCTGACACTTTGTCAGAAGCGGAGTAAAAGGAGCGAAAGTCCGGCCGACCGGAGTTCCTAGTTAGAATACTATTAACTGTTTTAGATGAGCAAACCGTAGGAAATTATCCAAATTTCCAGTGTTTTCATTGGTTAATAGCCATCACGTGGTACTCTGAGATGTCTATAAAAGAACGGCGCACGGCCATGTCATCATCTAATCGTAGTTACTACATAGTTGCATAGGCGCTACTTTTCGAAAACCAATACTCGACGAAACCAATAACCAGCTTTATTTGAGCCAAATTTTTATTTGATACTTGTGCACTTACCTGCTTCTATTAAACTCATTGTAAGTGTCAAATACAGATACACAATATTACCTTGTATTAATTATTACCAAAGACACGGTTGATCCACATCGTGTTAATTTATAAACACTGAGCGCTCAGTGCCAGTGGAGTGTCTAATACACAAAACAGGACTGAATCCCATTAGAGTGCTTAAACCCCCTGATATTTTGGCAACGTTCTTTTATATTAGCGCAGTGGCTAATACACAAACGTGAATACACCAAACTACTATATTTTATGAATTAGTGGAGTGGCTAAACGCTAATTCCTTATGTTTTAGTGCAGTGACTATGCACTTATAATAGTGATTTCTAGTGGCGTGTTTGATACATAAATCACTTTCACAAGAGAATAAGGCATTGTGTAGTATTGTAACTTCCCATGTTAAATTAAGTATTGGTTCACTCACGTTAGATCCCACCACATATACCATCCAAATACCATCGCGATCCGTTGTATTTGAGACGCGTGCGCGAAACTGATCGGCCTTGCTCCGCTTTCATTTATAGGCATCGACAAGAGTACCACATCGGATATCCTGACAAAATAACCGCTGTACATAATATTACGCTGTAAAGAATACTTTAACTGTTGTTACATGTGTTAAGACTTTATTAAACTTGTTGAATTGACATTCGCTCTCATATTATATTCTCAGCCAATATTTAGTTGATAGGTACATCCTTGTTGGTGCGGAGCTGCCAAACCCTATATCTGGATAATCATCCTGACAAAAACCAGACTGCAGGTCCCTTACAATATATATGTTGCAGTCTGGTGAATCTACCTTTCAGTAGTCCAACAGCACGTTCTACCTTACACCGTATACTGGAGTGAACCTTGTTATACTGTTTCTGAGCATAGTGTCAGAAGCCAAGGCAAATTGGGGTACCCATAATCACCTAAGATGTGGCTATTGCCACAGATAGTTTTTCCATTATGGAATAAAGGCGAATTCCTCAGAATCCCAGTATAATGTACCTTTCCTGGGTAACCAGCAAACACATGTGTAAAGCGCATATCTTCTCTGACTACCGTCTGCAACACTACAGAATAGTAATTATTGCGATTGTAATAATATATGCCTCTCACTAGCGGTTTGTGAATTTTAATATGGGTTCCATCCACCATGCCCATTACACCTGGAAAGCGTTTCAACTCCTCGTACATGTCCGGTATTTCTTCGAACTAGTAATCATCAGGCCAGGTAATTACTTTTTTTGAATAAACTCTAGCACGTTGCGTATTGCATATGATGCTGTACTTTCGCTTACACCAATCTATCTGCTATTGAAGCATACTTGTCCAAGCTCACCATGTACCAAAGGAACATGAGGATCCTGTCATCCAATGGTTTCTGTATATAACCCCATGTGGACTGCCGGTATAATATTACAGAAATGTTCTCTGTTAAAACACATTTCACAAATATACTCCTTCAAAATCAGGACACTTACTCTACTAACTCTAAAGAAGGTCTTGAACTCATCCGATGTAAATGCTGACGCAACATGCTGAACATATTCAATTTGACGATGACGATAAGCAGGGAACATCTTCCTGCAACAGAGAACAATGGATGCCCAGTGATGTTTGAGGAACAAATCTGGAATATCTGCAACTGGGTCATCTTGAGGGTAAGTTCAGACAGCGGGTAAATTAGGTCAGCGATTTCTTTTCCTTTACACGTCAATGTTTGGGAATAAAAATGCCAAATCTTTATTATCAGTAGATAAACCCGGAAAACAGTGAAACTCCTGATGAGACGGCTTACGAGCCATCGCATCTGGATCGCCACTGTTTGCACATGGTATATGTCTTAATTTACCCGCTGTCCGAAGTTACCCGACTTGACCATAAACTTACTCTGTACGCTTCTTTGCATGCAGACAAAATATCAATTGGCAATAAATTAACCGGAACACAGTGACAATAATCTGCAATCTATAGAGAACCTTCTCCGCAAGTTTAGTGAAATTCCAAATAGACATTGCAAGAGTTGGACAGATGGACATACACATGGACGGACAAAGGGGCGACTTTTGTCCTGCTGAAAATATTTTCCATAATTTGCTAATAATCTGGCATCAATATACATATTATTTTACTGCACCATTATGCGAGTACAATGCAGGTCTATGATAACTGGTTCATGGCGGAAACAGGTATAGAACAGTTACAGCAATATTCGTGTTACAGTATGCGTTCAACTTATTCGTACTTTTTAGTAAACCATGTGGTGATGATATCTACAACGCTACAGTCAGTACTGTCTTCCTCTTCGCTACTCTCAAGAAGAATCGCAGCAAGTTTACGTTTTCCCAACATCTTAACTTGTTTTTGTTGTAGAAAATATATGTTGAGTACGTGTTCATTCGACTGAGCTCGGAACGTTCAGTACGGTATACCCACTGCGCATGTGTATGGAACGCCATGACTGTCTTATGTAGGCTGGTATGTGGTCCCGTCATTTGGTAATGTGGTCCCGTCATTTGTTAATGTGGTCCCGCCATTTGGTAATGTGAACAAGTCATTTGGTAATGTGGTCCCGCCATTTGGTATTGTGGTCCCGTCATTTGGTATTGTGGTCCCGTCACTTGGTAATGAGGTTCCGTCATTTGGTAATGTGGTCCCGTCACTTGGTAATGTGGTCCCGTCATTTGGTAATGTGGTCCCGCCATTTGGTAATGTGAAGAAGTCATTTGGTAATGTGGTCCCACCATTTGGTATTGTGGTCCCGTCATTTGGTATTGTGGTCCCGTCACTTGGTAATGTGGTTCCGTCATTTGGTAATGTGGTCCCGTCACTTGGTAATGTGGTCCCGTCACTTGGTAATGTGCTCCCGTTATTTGGTAATGTGGTCACGTCATTCAGTAATGTGGTCCCGTCACTTGGTAATGTGGTCCGGTCATTTGGTAATGTGCTCCCGTCATTTGGTAATGTGGTCCCGTCACTTGGTAATGTGCTCCCGTCATTTGATAATGTGGTCCCGTCATTTGGTAATGTGGTCCCGTCACTTGGTAATGTTCTCCCGTCATTTGGTAATGTGCTCATAATTGTTTATCAAAATAGCTATCAACTGATAGACACTTTATACCAACAATAAAACTGTGCGTATGTTTTATAATAAATGTATATACTGGAGAAACGGGACTTCTAACAAGCGTTATTAGACTACAGCTATTTGATCAGGATCTACAGTGGTCACAAATACCATAAGCCCCATTTTCCCAGTAACATGACACATACGTATACCAAGCAAGTCAATTTGACTTCCAAAAGTTGTAAGTTCCTTTTTGTTTACCAGTGTCCAACATAGCCAGTCAAAACAACAAGTAGCGCATGCACATGAAAACCAACATGGTTGGCATGTTGACTTCCTCACCCATCAGTTAACTAATACTGGTCGGAGTTTGAAATGTTTCAATTCCATCAACATATATATGGATAAATGACTAACAACAACGATGGTATCCCAAGGATTTTAATTTTAACGTTGAAATAAAACATTATTAGGTAAACATATTGTTTGTGGGATTTGCAAACAGGGCACGTTTTCTCGTGCACCTGTCCCCATTTGGAGAAGCGTAATATTGATTTGTTTAGCTGACAATATACAAGGCTGTACACATGCCAAACATTGGACGCTGATGTGTAAGTGTGATTTAATTAAGTTCTCTCGATTGCACATGAATATCAGTAAAAACTAATCCAGTTTATATTGAGGCTTATCTTGAGGTATAACATTTAAAATATACAAATATTATTTAAAGGAGTACCGATATGATATATTTAAATCCCGTTAATATTACCCTGAATTTAACGTAACAAAACAATATAGGATAGTTTATCAAGAGAAACGAGCGATATACAGATGTTCAACCAGCATAGATAATTTCATACTGCATAGTTGACCAACATTTATAACGTAGACAAAAAAAGAAATTATAATTACCATGTTACCGATAATTATTTATAGCTTATAACACAGAATAACAAGTGAAAATTATATAAATTACTAGCTGCAATATTGACAATTACATAATTGCGAAAAATATTTTATTATGCTCCATAAAGGTACACAATGAGCTGTAATAAATCAACACAAAATGTATGCAGTTTTAAAATAACTGTAATGTACATGAACACGAGTCTGATCAGGGCTTGCACTGTTCGCTGTGAAGTCTTGACTACTTACACAGCCGCGAGTGGGGCGGTAGCAGAATCCTAGGACAAATTATACAATACTGTGTCCCAGTACAATCTGATCAGGGCTTGTAACTGTACGTTATTTAGTCTGTACTGGGACTCAATATTCTATAATTTGTCACAGTCTGTACTACTAGTGTACAGAGTAAAGTATGATCAGACCGGATGAATGTCAACCACAACAAAATCTCCTTCATTTAGAATTCTGTAGCTAACATTGTTGTTGTTGTGGTAAGTTTATTTATGGTGGCCACAAGTTCGAAAACTATACGGGCCACCAATCCCAAAAATAGTTACATGTAAGGTAAAAGCATAAGATAATTACAACATGTAAAAGATAATTACAGGCAATGCATGAACATGAGAACTAAAATAACGGAGTTGGAGTATGTTAAAACAATATAGTTACATGGCATACACAGTTTAAAATTAGCTAAAACGATATAAATGCGTCATATAAGAAACGTATTCCCCGCAGACTTTCAACGAGGCCCTAGCAAGGAATAACAACTACTTTTATATAGAACGCGAGCACGGATACCAAAATATGCAAAAAATATGCAAAAATCGTAAAGAAAACTAGTTAAAATATCCCTCTTAAAATGGTGAAGGCCAGCTTCAAAGTAAGTAAACCCGCTTTCCCAAATATGTTAGGACAAGCAATTACTATAACATTTGTTTAAACAAGACATCTAAAAGTTGCATATGTTAATATAATTTACACATAGATACAATTGTGGCACAATGTATGCACAAGTTGCCACAGGGCTGATAATAATTGTTAGCTTGATAACATTTTTAATGATATGTCTTTATTCGAAACGACTCTTAGATAACGTTGTTCGTTCCGCATATCAGGATCGGCGGGCAACCTGATGAAATTTGGTTGGAATGGGAATAGACGGAGAAAAGGACGTGGGTGGGGAGGTCCCAACCAATGTGTAGTTGTGATGTCGTGGTGCCAGGCGGCGGGCGAGGAAACAAGACGCAAGCGCCGACGACAGCCTGGGCCTGCGGGATTTCGAAACCCGGACCTCAAGCCGCCACAGCATTGCCAGTGACCCTCGCCAGAATATCGGACGGACTGCGTAAGCGCAGGCACCCCCACGCCCGCCACCCGACTCCCAGGACACACACAAAGATTGATTTAAAAGGTCTTCTTAGTATAATGGACCCCACGCTCTTAATACCCAATTCCAGATCCAGATCAGGGCGTGTAGGTTTTTAGATATTGTCTCCCATTCTGCAGTCCACCAGATACACGGCGAGCGCCCGATATACGGAGCGTCGTGCCACCCCCTTGGGGCACAGGATGGAGGACAATATCATTGGAGTCTGCAGTCCGACAAGCTCGCGCCTAAGTTTATCCTGCTGCATATCGAACTCCGGACAGAGGAGAAGAAGGTGGGCGGATGTAACCGGCGTTTTACATGTTTTACAGTCAGCTGGAATGTTTTTCATAATTGCACCAAAGGAGCCAGGAAGTAACGTAATACTAAATTTCAGTCGAGTGATACTTTTGTCCAATTTATTGTTTTCATGATATATTTCTGGAGGTTTTAATCTGACAGAGGGTGCCAAAAATGTTTTCTCTATCTTATAATTGGAGTCTACTTCTTTCTTCCATTTCTGAATAATGTTTTGCCGAATAATAGAGTAAACCTCTGTCGGGGATAATCCAACCCTGGTGTCAATGCCCGGATGTGAGAGGGCCGCCTTTGCCAGACTGTCTGCCGCTTCGTTTCCATAAATTCATACGTGAGCTGGGATCCATTTCAAGTTTAATGTCCAGGCCTTGTTTAAGTGCAATGTTATACGTATGCCAAATTTCGAATACTAAATCTGGCCTGGAACCGGAGTTTTAATTCTTGATAGCTTGCAAACCACTGAGAAAGTCGGTGAATATAACAGAAAACAGTGGTTCATGTTCAATCACCCAGTTCATTGCTCTAATAATTCCGAGTTCCGCTGTCAAGATTGATGTTTGGTCCGTTATTCTAAACTGTTTGTTCATTTTGAGCGACTGAATCGAAAACGCAGCTGATACTCTCTTTGAGAGTGGGTCTTTTGAGCCGTCAGTAAATATCTGCAGTCTATGTTTGTAATTTTGATCAATCATTTTCAAGGCTGCAGACTGGATCAAATGCGTGGGGTCCTTCTTAGAAATGTTGCTATCATGTCTGATACGGACATGGACGTCGGCGGTGTGAGTATGGTCCATGGAGGAACTGGAGGTTTTCGAAAGTCAGCAAAAGTTGTTCCCCCAAGTCCATACTCCATGACAAGTCTGTCAACGGTCTGCCCAAACGGTGCCCCTTGTGGGTACCACTTGTTCTCTCCCACCAATTCCGGGTCATCGAACGTCCGCCATACCGGTTTCCCTCCTGCCGGGTCGGACTGCCCTGGGACACCCGGAGGGTAGTTATGTATTTCACCCTCCGGGACAGACTGAGTGAATATTTCCCAGGGAATCCATCTACCCGCCCTGGTCTGAGTTCGTGCCCAATACCTAAGTGTTTGTTCTTCTCTTCTAAGACTGAGATGTAGTGTCCCCGCCTCCATGCATAAGATGCTGACATGTGTACAAGGGAGGGCTCCTAGGGCTATCCTGAGGGCTTTTCCCTGAATAACGTCCAGTCGAGACAGTTGGGTCTTACTGGCACTTTGATAGACCTGATAACCGTAGTCTAACTGTGACTGGATGAGTGATTTATAGAGCAGCAGAAGAGAGTGCTTATTGCACCCAAATTTGGTACCTTTTAAAAGTTACGTAAGAAATGGTAATGTGCTGACTAATAATTAGACGTAATGGGTGTCAAGTGGCCACAGGGTCCCGTACCCCAGAGCCGATGCCTCGGGTTGCATCCTCTCTCGGTAACGGGAGCCACGTCCCCCGGAAATTGGATAAGTCATTTAAGTAATACAGTTACATGTTTCCATAATAGTACGAGAAAGATGAGGCGCTTATACTTAACAATTTACATAGGAAATCGAGTTATAATTTGTTTTCTTTTGTTTTTCCTTTTACAGGTCCCGATGCCAAGCATGTTCAATAAAGAACCTGAAACGAGAAAGCAGTATAAGTATCTACATATATTACAAGTGTGAACCCGTGCCGAGTCCCCGGAGGGCCGAAAGCGAGCAACCAGGTGGTCACCGCTCACGGCCCTCCGAGAACCCAAGCTAAACGCCGAAAGGACGACAGAGTTGTATTAGACAAAAATAATAAACAGAGGACGTAACCTCAATTCGCTTAGATTAACATGGGCGATAACCTCGTCAGGTAAAAAGTTTAATCCCAAAAGAGGGGCGATAATCCGGTGAAGCAAATGGCGTAAAATAAAGCACATGGGGTCGCTCACAGATAGAAGCACACAAATTTAGTAAATATTAACAGGTAAGTATGATTATTAATCTCTAAAGTATTCTTTAATGTCCATATCGGGCAAAAATACGACTTTGCGATCGACAATGTTACAAAATATATTTGAGCTGGTCCATATGGACGTGAACCTATCATATTTCATTCGCTCAAAATCAGTCCATATTCGTAATTTGAGTTTATTCATAAAACGTGACGTTATGATAAAAGAGGAGGTTTGTTTAAGCTCGTGTTTTTGTAAATTTCTGTTGTACCAAATAACATGTTTAGATTATGAGAGGAGAACCAAGACTACATATTTAACGTTCGAACCCAGGTTGGGCAGGACTTTAAATATAAATACAGATTCTTTAAATTTGATTGTACCCTCACTGATCTTATCAAGAAGATATAACAGCAACCTGTTGAAAGGTGCAACAGCTCTACATTCCAAAAATAGATGGGGGATGGTTTCAATCCCACCACATAATGGGCAAGACTTATCTTTGCTAATATGTCTTCTGAAAAGAATATAATTAGTGTATACAACTTCATGAGCTATTTTCCACATAACGTCACGAGATTCTGGTTATATACATGGATCAAAAATGTTACGTCACACTGTCTTAAAATCAACATTTGGAAATGTTTTCTCTATTTTAAAGTGTTATAGATAAATTTCGTGCTACACAAGGTGGTAGCATAAACGGGCGGGGCCAAGGCTACAACACGTCTGAAGACTGACAGACAGCGAGAATAAAATACGGGTATTGTTTCACTATGAGGTATGGTATTGTTTGCCAGGTCAGCGTTATAATTTCGTAAAGAAATGCCAACCCAATATCTTGCAAAATATGTCCATATGTAGCATCATGTCAGGTTAACAATTTCTGTATGTGATTGACATACATGGCGTCACATTTTAGATTAATATTTGGAACATTCAAACCCTCACGTTTAAACGGTAAGTATAGAGTATTCCTCGATACTGGTTCGGTGGTAGAATACCATATGTATCTGAAACACGAACGTTGGCATAATGTAATGTAATGGGGCGGAACGGTTCGTGCTGTTAGGAAATATATTAATTTACTCAGGCAAAGAGAATTAAGAACCGTTGATTTGCCTTTAAACGAGAGGTGTCTCATTTTCCATAAACGTAGTGTGTTGCCGAAGTTTCTGAACATGTCTGCAAATAAATCATCGTCAGATAAGTTTGATCCCATTTTGTACCCCAAAAGTTTCTTATTTTCCACCAAAAGGATGATCTAACCTAGTTTTCCATTTGCCTAAGAACGAAGTTAGCACCAATTGACGGGAGCACATTACCAAATGACGGGAGCACATTACCAAGTGACGGGAGCACATTACCAAGTGACGGGACCACATTACCAAATGACGGGATCACATTACCAAGTGACGGGACCACTTTACCGAATGACGGGAGCACATTACCAAGTGACGGGAGCACATTACCAAGTGACGGGACCACATTACCAAGTGACGGGAGCACATTACCAAATGACGGGACCACATTACCAAGTGACGGGACCACATTACCAAATGACGGAACCTCATTACCAAGTGACGGGACCACACTACCAAATGACGGGAGCACATTACCAAGTGACGGGAGCACATTACCAAATGACGGGAGCACATTACCAAATGACGGGACCACATTACCAAGTGACGGGACCACATTACCGAATGACGGGAGCACATTACCAAGTGACGGGAGCACATTACCAAGTGACGGGACCACATTACCAAGTGACGGGACCACATTACCAAGTGACGGGACCACATTACCAAATGACAGGACCACATTACCAAGTGTGACGGGACCACGTTTATACCAAATGACGGAACCTCATTACCAAGTGACGGGACCACAATACCAAATGGCGGGAAAACATTACCAAATGACTAGTTCACATTACCAAATGGCGGGACCACATTACCAAATGGCGGGACCACATTACCAAATGACGGGACCACATTACCAACTGATGTGAGCTTACATAAGACAGTCATGGCGTTCCATACATGTGGGCGGAGCTTAGCAGTGCTTAACAAAAACGGGCCAGTCGAATACGTCCATATACTGTAGTATATATATTATATACACGCATTGTGGCTAATAATAAACAGGGAAAACCAAGATACGTGTGTTCTACCCGTTACAGTGGAAGAAAAAAACGATGTAAACATTGGGTCGTGGCTATATACTACTAGTATGTGTTTAAATGTATCAATGTGGTACGAACGAATAATATAACATTTGGCGGTGATTCGTATGCCTAATTGGAATTAAAAAGCAAGCTTTTGCTTTCGATTTCCTAGGATCAAATAAGAGATTGCATGGCCTACAAAGGTAACACATATTACAGTACATAGTTAATAATATACATTGTGTATATATCATTGTCACAGTGGTATCTCGAAACGGACAAAATGGCGTACGAAATGTTTGATTCACTGGACATGGAAATAGAAACAGACGCCATGCCGAGCTTACGGCCGTCTCCAAACAGTTACAGTATACCATCGAACACCGAATGTGTCAACCGAGTAACATGGGAATGTCATGGCGTTCAGAAACTGTCATTGATCGATATACCTGAAGAAACAAATGACAGTGAAGAACACCGAGCACAGAATTGCGAAAATGGAGCCGTTCAGCTCAATGATGACAATGCAGTAACCAAGACCAAAGAGCCACGCAACTTTCGCATTCAATGTAATGTACCATGTCCACCTCAGATTGGATGCGACGGCGCAAATGCCTGCAATACAACAGCAACGGCGCCCTCTTGGGAAAATGACGAATTGGTTGCTATCAACGAGCGTGATTCCGACGGGGACACGTGTCTACACAATGCAATCATTCTACAAAAGTACAGGCTAGCTATCGACCTAATTATTCTAATGGCACAGACGATGTCTCTCGACTTGATGAACAAACTTTGCCAGGTAACGAACTCTGTATTGGCAAAATATAGACGTACTGAACGATATCATAATGTAGCATCATGTATTGACATATTACGTTTGTTTGTTTGTGTGTTTGTGGGTGTTTAACGGCATATCAACAGCTAATACCATTTAAGGCCGGACCAACGGGTTCCGTATTCAACCTGCTGTAATTGGGGGGGGGGGGGGGGGGGTGAATATTACGAATATTCATGTTACTCATATAAGGGGTATAACCAGATTCAACTCTCAACCAGGTCTCCTGTCGGGATTCCGGTTGAACACCGATCTTTAAATTACCCATCGCATGCTCCAAGATTTTTGTTTTATATTTGACCATCTACTAGCATGAAACGTTACCTGATACATAGCATATCAGTCTAGTGTCTTTTGATATCAAGCTTAGCAGGCTCGACTCCGAAACGGTCAAAATTCCTCGGCGAGACTCGGAATTCCTACGCGTTTGTCTGATAATCTTGATATCAAAAGTTACTACTGTCTGTTCCACGTTTTCCTGCCGACGAACTTTTAAACACATTAAATATAAAACATGTAGCAAAAGGGAACTGGAACTTCACCAGGGCCGAACACGGGACATTTGCCTGGGTAGATACTGTAGCTTGAAAATGATGTAACTAAGAAATATTTTTAATTAGATTCTGAAAGATGGTCCACAAATTCCAAAATTATTTTTTGAATATCAAGCTTAGCTCCCATGTTAAATCAGTCTCGACTCGGAAACGGTAGGAATTCCGAGGAAAGCCCCGGAATTAATTCCTACGTGTTTCCGTGTCTTCCCTTATAAACTTAATACAATGGAACCTCTCTAAACCGGTCACCCTGGGAGGTCCCCAGCGTGTCCGGTTTAGAGATGTTTCACCGTAATTCCTATGTAAGAGCACTGAAACAAATGCCTGTGTGCGTTGCAATCATGAACACCGATACAGGGGTCATACCAGTTATCCGGACAATCAGTTTATCGGACAAATGAAAATACCTGTTAATTAAACGCATTCATTTGATCCGATTTTGCAAAGAACACATCTTAGTCACTCAGGTGCTTGCTGTTTCCATGCCAGTGTGAAGGTAAACATTTTAGTAAAATTTGCTGAAAATATTCCTCAACTCTGCCCACAAGTTGTTTACAACGTCAAAAGTCGCACGGGGGCTTCCAATCGAGTGCGCCCATTATGTTATTTCAGAGTTGTTCTATAAATACAATACATTCTATAAATACGATGTTTTCCAAGAAGCGAATGGTGAATGTCTTTTCTGCAAAACTACACAAAACACCAAGTTACAGTTTGCCATATAAGGTCATTGTTGTTGTTGTATATTTTGTGCCGCACGAGCGTTATATGTAAACAAACCGCTGTCCCATTGACAGCCAGCCAAAATGTGTTATTTTAATTTTGCTCCCTAATCTATAATATTGCATTTTTTAAATCAAACTTACATTCATCTTTTGAAATCGACATTCATTTAGCGTACATAAGTATAATTACACCGATCACAGTGTACACGTAAGTTTTTCGGCTAACTGAACGAGGATGGGTCTATTGTCACAGGCATTCGGCGTGTTTCGGCTTTCATCGGTATAACTGTATATACGCGTAGTCTTCATTATGTGTGTGGGGTATCGACCTACGAACATTTCTGCTGCCATAGTCGCCAGGACATAACAATAATATTTGTATATTATCAACTTGATAATTATTTTCTGGAGGTATTTCTTATACAGGATCTAACATAATTGATATTTGTTAATGGTATATATTTTTAAGAGTTTAATTACTAATATCATAAGAAACGAGGCTAAGCCGAGGCTAAGCCGAGTTTCTTTTTATGAAATAAGTAAATATCATATTAAATCTAAGCCATCACTCACTATGCCCCCTGCATATAAAGCATGTTGAGGGGTAGATCAATTTTGGATTTTATCATCAATGATGTTTTCGTTCTATTGCTGTTTTCATGCCCAAGATGTGTCTAGTCAGACCAAGCAGCCACCAGGGATAGTTGTGAGCCCCTGCTCACTTGCTCTAGTGTTATGGTTTCTAGTGTTGATATAAGCGTGGTATTTAACATTTTCATTTTTTTTCTTGTTTTACATTACTAAACACTGACGCCTAAAAGGAAACTATAACCCTGCCTTGGTGTAGCTCATTTACAGAGGATGTTCCTCTACCGGAGAAGGACCTGCTGTCAGCGCATGATGATCTGACAGTAGATGCCATCAAGCTCTGGTCGATCAGTGCATTAATTGCAGGCATTTCTGTCTGTACGCAAAAAGTCTGTTGCCGGAGACCAGGACACATTGGCTGCGAGGTTCAGTATTGTGTTTGCACCAATCATGAGAATTGCTTTGAAAATTTAAGCCATACACATAAATGTATGGTACATATTTTATTTAATATGCAAATACATGTTTATTTCCATACAAATTACAAACTACAGTAAATAACCTATACATATATACAATTATCATCTTTTTGTGAGGTTGCTGCGTGTTTTTTATTGAATACTTTCGCATTCCATTGTCTTACTACTGAAGTAAGTGGTCAATAATTTGTCCATATCATGTGTTCCAATGAATGGATTCATTACGTAGCATGCTAGCTGGTTGTAACATAATTATTTGCCAACGTTGCTCTGATTTCAATCAAACAAATTGTTAACACAAATTTGCGACCAAGCTAAAAAAATGAAATTAGCCTAAATTAATTAGAATTATTACTAATCATACTACTTTTATAATGGGAATAACCAAATCAACTCCCAAGTAACAAGAAAGTCAAAAATAAAGATGACAGTATATCCACACTTGTATACGTTTAGTTGCAGGAAGTAACTCTGCAGAATACTCTTGTATCGTTCGTACCCAGAGTTACGGTGCCATCCATAGGTTTCCCTTGCCGAGTATGGAATCACATCTCATTCATAATTTAGCTGTTAAGTGTGACATATTTTCTGTATTTTTCAATTGAAAGAAATGTCAGTATTGTAAATAAAAAATAATTGTAGTTCTGAAATACATTTTTTCATTTTAGTAGGACTAGCAAAACAAATATTGCCTTTCCAATGCAATCTACATATAAATAAGATCTGATTCGCTATTCTACAGTACACATAGGTACATATGAAATCCCCACCTGAGGAATTTAATTCCATTGTACGTCAAATTCTGTCTTATGACTAAGCCTAGTATTTACCAATGTTTTTTGGTAGCTAATTGAACATAAAAACGGAATAACTCAATGGAAATAATTGTTTGCTGAACGAAATATTACATTCAGCAATCAATTTTATACATCATATTTTACATATTCAATAGGATAAGCAGAATATGTGGGTGTCGGCCATTGGTACTAAACGTGAACCGGTCAATAGTGTGTTCACTTTAAGCATCTTGTGAACCAGTTTAGCGTATCTGTGACAAGTATTTCTATTTAGATAATGTAACATAGTCATTTAAAAAAGTAAATGTCAGCAAAACACACCAGAGTGTACGTTGTGTGTGGAGAACCGTTTGACAGCTGTGACAGCATGGAAATATCGGAAATTGCGGTTTGTTTACCTGTACAGTGTAACCCGGATGAAAGATGGCAGCGGAACTGCAACTTGGTGTCACTGTTTACAGTGGTTTTCAGGCGATACAATTATGATTTTAAGGTGAGGGCAATCTTACGACTGATGATCTGACACAATTTTTAATGAGAAAGATGGCACAGTTTGCTAAATAGTTTGCATGCGTTGAGAAAGCAAGAACCGACGATTGTTCTGTGCAAATGTTATGCCCGTAGCTGCTATTTTAAGAAACATATCGTAAAACAACTGTCATTTTTGTCCGATATCTAGAGGATCCCTGCAGACATCTGCGATATTTGACTGCGAAATCGGTCATGATTTAACACATCGATGTCGCAAGGCTGTTCGGTTCAGAGGGTAGATGTTTGAACAGATGGTCATTATGTTGGTGTCATATGGGAATTTTGCGTATATTATGGTGGATTTGCTTGGTTTTGGGTAATTTACATAGGCTTGAGCAACTACTAATGCTCACTAATTACACACGATAGAAAGCGTCAATTTATACTGTCAAAATACCCAAATGTATTTGGCCAAGAAAATATCCAACATGTGTTGCTTTCCGACCGATTATATCCTCAATTTTCAACCACAAACTCCAAATTCGGGTTATACTGATTCAGGAGACATAAATAGATCTGCTGATGCCGATAGAATACGTGAACTGCATTGATCTGTTCCTATATTTAAAACATTAAAATCCATACAATTGCGAAATTCTCTGTCGAGCCCTGAAAGCCAATTGATTGGATAGCAAATTCCCGCGATGTGTCAAAATCCAATAAACGTCGCGCTGTAAAGTTGTAAACATGTGCAACCAAATTTCTCCACTTTGGGAGCTCGATCAACTATCCGAGAATATTTGACGTTTTTCAGACGATATATACATGTTTCAAATGCATTGGTGGTTCAGATCCAATACATTAATGTAAACAAACAATTTGGGACCTTTGTTATTGTTATCGGTTGATACATAATGGTTTTATAGGTTAAAAACGTACGCGGGGTAGTGTCTCCGTTTCTCACCTTGTAAAGTACCGTATTTATACGCGTACTAACTCGTGGGAGAAGACGTAAATTGTATTTTGGTAACAATGCACCCAAACCACCAGATATACCGAAATATACCATAAACACCGAAATATGAACCGTTATTCAAGAACCTGTATCAAAGACAATAGACTGGTATTATATTCTATCCCATCAACACAGTGCGTATGTGCCGTGAAACACGGTGCCGTGAAACCCGGTGCCGTGAAACATTTTTGATATCCAGCCAATACAATTTTTGCATTTTAAAGCCATTTTTAGGTGTTGACGGGATAAATAGAATAGTAGGTTTGTGCTGTGAATGGGAAAACATATATGGCGTGGCACGAAAACGGGATGTGCTTGGCAGAGCCTCGCCCATCCCGTTTCCTGAGCCTTGCCAGATATTTTTTCCCATTCACGGCACTAACCTACTATTCTCTATCTATTTTCCTTATTTCTGAACCAAAGTATATGTTGTGACCACTCATTTGAACCGTCTCGGCGAGACGGTTCAAATGAGTGGTCACAACATATACTTCTGATGAGAAATAAAGAAATTCCTGCAATGTCAGAGCAAACTGTTTCAGACGCCGCTGCATATCGCGGTCCTTTCATTGCAACGTGATCTCGTCTCTATGCTGGTGAAATACGGGGCTGATATCAGCCTACGGGACAATCATTTACGGACGCCCCTGCACATAGCCACATCACTGGGGGATATTGATAGTATACAGCGGTTGTTGTCTAGGAACGGCGACAATGCAGAAACGTTGAATCTTTACAACGAACACGGTGAGTTAAAACATATGCGACAGTGGAACCTCTCTGCAGGCATTTGGCTTGTTTCGGGTTTCATCGGTATAACTATATATATATATGTGAACAAGGCTTCTAACTTTGTGGTCGGACACGACCTCGTATCATAACAAATTGCGCGATTATATTAACGTTAAATATTTTGGCAGAAAGTGCACATGTTCGTTTGAGAATTATTGTTATCTTGCTAAAACAGCATAGTTAGAACATACTTATGCATAGCATATCGAATTACAGCTGCTTTGCTTAGGCCACACACAACCTCGTATCATAACAAATGAAATAATGTGTTTACGGCTCTAACGTCAATATGGTTGTGGTAAGTTCATATGATCATTTGAGAATTATCGTTATCCTTCAGAAATACATAGAATGCATAGAAAATTACAATTTTAAACATGTTATTTTGTTATGATACGAGGTCGTGTCCGACCAAAGTAAGATGAAAACCGAAACACGCCGAATGCCTGTGATCTAAACCGGGCAATCTGGAATAGATACCAGACACGCCATGCGATTCTGTATCTAATAAAATGTGCGAATTTTCATGAAATAAAGTTACAGAAACTGTGATATTTTTGGTAAATAACGTCGAATTATTACGAAATTTCATAGTACATGCAGAATTACTATGTAACGTACATGGAGGTTAAGTCATCATACCTTGAAATCGTCATACGTGCTTCTCGTGGAATTTTCGCAATTGTACTTGATTTGTAAATTAAATGACCACTGTCTGGAGGCAAATCATGCATTTATTTACATGATTGCTTTTAAAGATATATGATACACCAAATGAATTCATTGTGAAATTATTCACAAATATATAACATACATGTACATGAAAATCACCATTCGCTGCTCGTTGGGCGAGCAATATATTGTCTTGCAGTTCGGTTGGGTGAATCGGAATTTCACAGTTGTTTGCTTAACCTTTTCAACCCTAAGGAACTGGAATGGACTGATATGCTAATGTTCCGACCAATCCAATGGTCACAAAATGATTTTCAGATTCGTCCATTTATGAAAAGGGGGTGTTGTTGTGCTCAAAAATATTAAAATTACTTTAAAAAAGTGCAGATCCTGGTGAGACGGCTCGTTACGAGCAGGCTCGTCTGGATCTGCACTTTTTGTATAAAACGATATAGCGGGATGTCGGATTCACAGGGTTAAGGGAAGTAACTCTAGGGATCACAATCTTGAAAATAAAATATTTCTGAAATGAACAAGTGTTATATTGGACAGACGACTTAATGTTAGTGTACATATTAAACTGACGACTTAAGGTTTGTTAAAGTTAACTTTTGTTGTCAGATAATCCATATATATACGTCAACTTCATGCGAACGTTTTTGCAAAGTTCGTAACTTTGCTCGTAAGTCTACGATAGGTATTGGGCTGTCGTACTAAGATTTGTAATCGCAAGTGCCATGGTCGCCATACATGTATTTCATGTCGAACATCGCCGTCAAATCGGCGGTGCATATTTCGCACCATAGGTTTCGACCTATCCTTCCATCTGTCTGTCTGTCCGTTTATTTTTGACATTACTTAGTAACGATACAAACCCGCATTAATACAATTACCCTCACTACTGATAGTACGTCCGTTCGTCTTTCGTCCGTTTTTTAAAAAAGTTTTTGTCCGTCTGTCTGCTCGTGTGTTTATCTTTCGGAAGTTTTTGTAAGTTTCTAAAATCACTTATAGAGGCCCTAAGTGCGTAGACATACCGGATTTTCTAGTTTCAGCTGCTTAGCAGTTATGCCCCAGGCATAGTGTGACGTTTTGGCCGCCACGTTTAGCTACGTTGGGAAACGTGGCTACAACATGAGCAAACGTAGAACAACGTGGCTAAAACGTGATCAAACGTGACAAAACGTGAACTGGAAATTTTTATTTTAGACATGTTCAAAATTCGCTGGCGTTTACCCACAACGTACTACAACGTGGCAACAACGTGGCAACAACGTGGCGAGAACGTGGTACAACGTAGTATAACATAGCAAAAACGTAGCAAAAACGTAACAGAACGCGAACATAGCGCGTCCCGCCGGTTGATACATTCTGTTGCGTTTGTTGACACGTTGTGCTACACTATGCTACGTTGTGGCCTCGTTGCTCCCACGTTCCTCGTGCCGCGCTATGCCACGCTGTGTCACGCTATGATACGTTGTAACACGTTGTACTACGTTATGAGCTGCATTATGCTACGTTGTTCTACGTTGTACGACGTTGTGCTAAGTTTCTGCTATGTTGTGGTACCTTTTGATACGTTGTGGTACGCTATATATGATAGGCTCTGCCGCGTCAAGGATATCAGATGCCATCTGCCAGAGACCCCACATATATACTCCTCCATCAAGGACCTCAAATAATTTGTGTTCTTGCTGCTAAACCTCTAACATGGATCTCCAACTGGCGAATGCTGCCCTAGCGATGGACCAATACATTGCTGCTCCAGAGGGAAGAGGATAGAAGAAGAAGGGGAGAGCGGAACCCGCGCATCATGTTCTGCAGGGACTGGCTCCGGCGACACGAGGATTTCTGCCAGTACCACCAACTCATGGAAGAGCTGAGGAGGGAGGATGTGGACAGCTGGTTCCAGAAGGCACTGCCACCTGGTCTGAAAGTTGCGGTCACTCTCCGTCACCTTGCCACTGGAGACAGCTACCACTCACTAATGTACTCATTCAGAGTAGCCCACAACACTATTTCCTACATGGTCAAAGAAGTCTGCGAGGCCATCGTAGCAGAGTACTCTCAACATCCCCACTGCCCCAGACGAGTGGCGAGGTGCAGCAGAACTCTTCAACACCAGGTGGCAGTTTCCACATGCTGTCGGCGCACTGGGCGGGAAGCACGTGGCCATAAGAAAACCAAAGAAGGGCGAATCCATGTACTTTAACTGCAAGGGGTACCACTTCATCGTCCTTATGGCTCTGGTAGACGCTGACTATAAGTTCCAGTGGGTCAACGTCGGCTCCGCTGGCTCCTGTTCAGATGCGCAGATCTGGAATGAATGTGACCTCAGAGACCACATCGTCACCAACCGCATCGGTTGGCCACAACCAGACCCTCTACCACATGATGACAGGGACAGCCCCTACTACATCATTGCTGACGAAGCATTCGCCCTCAAAACCTGGCTGATGAAACCTTTCTCAAGGCGGCACATGGACCATGAAGAGAGAATCTTCAACTATCGACTGTCGCGAGCCAGGAGAGTGGTGGACAATGCATTTGGTATACTGGCCAACCGCTTCGGCTGTCTGCTCACCACGTTGAAGCAGAATCCGAGCACGGTCGAGTCCATCGTCCTCGCCTGCGTTTGCCTGCACAACATCATAAGGGTCCGCTAAACACACGAGCAGAATGGCCTGGTTGACGAGGAGAACAACAACCACCAGGTTATCCCGGGTACCTGGCGACAGGTGGCGAACTTGGACGACATGCAACAAGTGATGGGATGCAACCTCAACAACAGGGCGGCCAAGGAGCAACGTCTCTACATGAAGCACTACGTCTCCTCACCAGCAGGCAGTGTGGCATGGCAGGACCGCACTCGGACTAAGTACAACAAATGCAACCCAGATATAACGTGGCTTATAGAGTAGTGACTCACTATACTTGTACCTGCTGATCAGTTAGTCCAGCAAATGCAGCCTGATATAACGAGGCTTATACTTGTAGATGCTTATCAGTTAGTCCAACAAATGCAGCCTGATATAATGTGGCTTATAGAATAGTGACTCACTATACTTGTACCTGCTGATCAGTATGTCCCCATCACACCGAATGAAGTTCCCGCTACGTTCTTGAAGTTCTGAAAAATTGCTAGGACGCAGCGTCAACTTCGTGGTCTTCGAGAAAATGTGAAATCATCCCGTTCATGCTACGTCCGCGCCACGTCCTTGCTAAGTTCATGTTGCGTTGGTGGAGTTCCCACGGAGTTCTATGTGCAGGACGCGGTGCGTGCGGCGTCGGAAGGGTTCCCGCTACGTCATCGCTACGCCCGCGCAGATTGTGACTCGTTGTACATACGTCTATACTGCGTTCACCGGGCGTCCGTCACGTGAGTATAATGATCCTGCAGGTCAACACCTGTTTCATTCATTTTCCATCATTTTCGGCATGCAACCAAGGACGCACCCAGCAAGATCTTCGTTGCCTTCTATTTCTGAGTCTTCTCATCACCAGCAGTGCCAATTGCTCGTCTTGAATCTGTTGATTCGCAGCCATTTGATGGAGAAGAAGCACATTATGCCTGTGCATATTCATGCCTTGAATAGAACTGATGCCAGTGGGTAGTTGGACTTGGTCTTTATACTATTTTTCGTAGACGTGGTAAGGACGTAGGTCTGTCGGTGTGTGGACGTCATGTGGGCGTACTATAAACTTCATGGACGTGCCTTGAACTTGCTATGAACGTGTACAGCGCAGTAGTACCGTAGCAAGCACTTCGTGAAGTATTCTGTAACGTAGCATGGACGTAGCGCCATCTTAAAGTGGACGTATCGACAACTGAATAGGCGTATTGGCCGCACAGTAGACATGGACGATGTTGTCACCGAGTTGTTGCTACGTTCTATCCGTGTCAGCTACGTCTATGCTACGTCGATGGAGCTGTTAGTAGGTCATAGGAAGGTCCTTACTGCGTACTTACTACGCCCTGTTCAGACGGCGTTCGTGCTTCGTGGGTTTTGAATATATCCAAAGTCCACGTTGCGGAAAATCGGCCTCCGGAGCCACGCCACGTCAATAAAAGTTCCCACTACGCTCTCAGTACGTTGTAGGAGTTCCCACTGCGTCCTGGCCTTTTTTTCTTGGACGCAGCGAGAACTTCATGGACGTAGCGGCGGTGTGATGGGGGCATTATGCCAGCAAATACAGCCTGATTTAAAGTGGCTTATAGAGTAGTGACTCACTATACTTATATCTGTTAATCAGTTAGCCCAACAAATGTAGCCTGATCTATAACGTGGCTAAAATTATGGAGCTACTCACTATAATTGTAGCTGTTGATCAGTTATCCGAACATATGCAGCCTGATACAATGTGGCTTATAGAGTAGTGACTCACTATAAGTTTACCCTCTGATCAGTTAGCCAGCAAATGCAGCCTGATATAATGTGGTTTAAGGAAGAGTGATCCACTATAATGGTAGTGTGGTGTAGGGTTGAAATGGATGAAAACACAAATTAACTAACTTTCAAAAGTAATATGTGTAATTTGTTGTCATATTAGGAATATTACCCATGTCCGTTTAATGTTCGCAGTCATTTCCAGATCATTTTCAGAGAACAACATTGTTTGTTACTGTATACTATGTGGTATATCGAGTTGCCATCTCCGCCATCTTTGTGTGTACAGCCATCTTACAGTTTCATCACTTCGACCGTTTGACACATACAGCAAATAATATGACAGAAAAAGTATTACAATGTGGTGCAATACATTATAGACAGATATGACAACAGCGTGCTATAAATATTATGACAGAAAGCCATACAGCAGGCTAAGGTCATTCATACAAGGCCTTGGGGAAAAATTCCAAAATCAGAACGGAATATTTACATAGAAAAAATGTATATTCAGCCCTGAAATTAGAGTAACCCGACCTGGTGCCAGGTCCATACCACACCAAAGCCACTTGGCCCCTTCCCCTAAAAGTAATAGGAAATCACATTTTGTATATAAGTGGGATGAAAACAACCAATAGGACGTTGCACAAATTTGTATGTATGGGCATGTCAAATTATTTGTGGTTTGTGTCAAACGCCACAAGAGGTAAACGTTACTGATTGCATACACTAAGATGGCCAATATAGCAAATGTATGCCCCGTATAGCATACAATAACAAGCTAAAGCAAATAAAAATCACATTTGAGATTATCAAAGACTCAACCACTTGAAACGTTGCAGACATTGGCTACCCGGCGCTACTTGGCGAAGGGTGAGTTCTACTCCGAGGCTGGCGACATCCATGGCGTCTCTAGGAGTTCAGTTTCTCGGTGTATTAATGATGTTGTCTCAGCCATCAATACTCGACTGGACAACATCAGTTTTCCCATCGAGGAACGAAGACCTGGCCAACTATAAAAAAGCCTTTTACAGTGTGGTCAGGATTCCGAACACCCTGGGCGCCGTGGATGGGACACTCAGTGTCAGTCCAATTCACTTTCCTAGTTTTCAGCATGCTGGACTAAGGCAGTTGATTTGACAGCTGTCGTCTGGTTGTCAAAGTCGGACCGCAAGTTTACATTCAAAGGGCTTGATGGATTTCCAATACTGAAGAGTACGTAAGAAGTTCGTAACTTAAGAAACTTCGCACGAACATGTTAGTAAGACATTCGTATGAAAAGTTTCGTAGACGTAAGAAAGATCGTATCGTAAGAACTTTAGTGAAACGGACCCATGCACGACATTAGTGTAATTGTAGGACCGTTTATGCAACATCTACAGTTGCTATGTAGCAGATTTAATGTTCTTCACATGTTAAGAAGTACAGTAGCAGATTCGAAAATATTAATACAGAACGGCATTGCCCATCCACCAAATTTATGGTGACATGATTTACAAACTTCTTAACATTAGAGGTTGTCGTGTCTTTCTTGATCTACATAAAACTATTGTCATGAAAGGCATATGTATATGATTATATCGACGGAGGATATATAACGCCTCCATTTCATAACGCACTGTTGTCACAGTCATTGACCGGCCTATGGATGGTGACTGTTCCTACGTTCTTCGATACATGGTGACTGGCAATTCTTCCGAAACACCAATGGCAGATAACATCTGACGTTGTTCTATCGGTATACCAGGTTTAACCTTGTGCGCCAAATGTCACATGACCCGTAACATCAGTCTAATAAATGAGCTAACATGACACAGCTACATAATGTCTCGCCTTAGTGACTTACATACTGTGACAATGGGAATTCTATATTTTATACATTGTATGATATGACTGATTGAGTGACGAAACTTCTATACGTTCGTCTTCGTCTTTATTATAGGAATGAATGGCCGTTTTGTGGAATTTATGGGGGTATAAACTTGGAAAAGTCGCGGGAATACTGGACGAAGGCCGGAAGGCCTCGTCCAGTATTCCCGCGACTTTTCCAAGTTTATATCCTCGATAAATTCCACAAAAAGGCCATTCATTCCTTATAATTCCAGCATTTGAAATAAATTCATCAAGAAAATGTGTTTATTTTCCGTTTTCTTAAGAATGTTACTGAAAGTAGTTCGGCGTGGGAGTTTACTGGGATATACATTTTGGACAGAGACTTGCTACGGGCCAATCAAATGTTAGGGAATTGTGTAAATATTTTTGTGCTGGAATTATTGTAGTATATATCATTTGTATGAGAGTGCTTACTGAGTTTGTCATGTTTATCCCATGAATTTTATTATATACATTCTTCGGAGGTACTTGACGGCAAGGATGTAAATTCGTTCAACCTAATAGTGAGTAACTTTGCCCACTGACGGTGCGGTACCCTTGATACCACATTTTCATAAAAGTATCACCTTTCAATGCAATCGTTTTTTGCAGCTCCTGTGACCATTGTTTATTGGGACCTTAATTTGGCGTTCATGTTCTCTGACGTTGCTTTTATTGTAGTGTATACATTTATAAGCATACAGTGCACCTGAGTGCCCGTTGAAGACTATAATTGCCACTGCACGCTTGCCTGTTTTATATGGCCTTAAATGATTACCTTCTCGTTTAAATTGGCTCTCCGGTTTTCTCTATTCGATATGCATTCGGATTTTAGAGTACAAACATCATTAAACACTACACTATCGCAGTTTGGTACATTTTATGGAAATGACGTTGGTATGGTATACTACCATATCTTACGATACATAAGTACACACGTGCATATACTACGTGAATGGACTTTACCTGGTTTTCAAGTGACACTATGACGTTTAAACCGAGTTTTAGAACGTTGGGGATTTTGATTGGTGGCAAAATGGCCTAATTATTTTCCGGTGAAATGCGTGAAATTGTTCCGTACAATGTTCCAGGAAACGGCTGAGGAGAGATAAGTTCAAATGGCAACAGTGATTCAGATCTAATAGGGTCCAGAAGTAGAACGTTACCCATTGATGGCTCACATCTCACACGTTGGTGATGTAATATACTAAGATAGGTCAAGACAACATAGACCGATATTTCGTTGAAAAAGTGAAACAAGATATCAAGGCAACAGACTCGCCGATTTCATCAAAATTGCAAAGTACATGTATACTTATCTAGCAAAGTATACTTATCTAGCAAAGTATACTTATCTAGCAAAGTATACTTTGAGGGAGTAATCATTTATTTTTCCCGAAATGCATTATGTCATATAGAACTATAACGACTGCATATATTTGATGATTAAAAGTATGCAGAATTATTATGCTTAATTATTATACTTAATTTATTACATTTATTATGCTTAATTATTATACTTAATGTATTACATTATCACAGCCAAAATGGCTGTGATAATGTGATACATTCAGTATAATAACAATTAATATATGTATCCTTAAATTGAAAATTTCTCCCCCAAAGTATACTTTGCTAGATTAGTATACTTTGCAATGTTGGTGAAATTGGCTACTGATACAGCCGGTTTTATCAGTATTTATATGAAGATAGTATATCGTGAGTCGAGTGTCTCTGGCTAGTCTAATACTGTTTTTTGCACGGCAGTCCCACACAGAAGAATACGATTTCCTGTAAGCACGTGAATCACACGCTTGTCCGATGGCATTTATCGATAGCAAGTCTTTAATCTATAATTTGATAACCTCGATCAGTCAAATATAACACACCAGTCTAATTAGCTACATGCTCTAGAAACACGGATTATGTCATATAGAACTAAAACGACTGCATATATTTGATGATTAAAAGTATGCAGAATTATTATGCTTAATTATTATTATGCTTAATTATTATACTTAATTTATTACATTTATTATACTTAATTATTATACTTAATTTATTACATTATCACAGCCAAAATGGCTGTGATAATGTGATACATTCAGTATAATAACAATTAATATATGTATCCTTAAATTGAAAATTTCTCCCCCAAAGTATACTTTGCTAGATAAGTATACTTTGCAATGTTGGTGAAATTGGCTACTGATACAGCCGGTTTTATCAGTATATTTATATGAAGATAGTATATATCGTGAGTCGAGTGTCTCTGGCTAGTCTAATACTGTTTTTTGCACGGCAGTCCCACACAGAAGAATACGATTTCCTGTAAGCACGTGAATCACACGCTTGTCCGATGGCATTTATCGATAGCAAGTCTTTAATCTATAATTTGATAACCTCGATCAGTCAAATATAACACACCAGTCTAATTAGCTACATGCTCTAGAAACACGGATTATGTCATATAGAACTAAAACGACTACATATATTTGATGATTAAAAGTATGCAGAATTATTATGCTTAATTATTATACTTAATTTATTACATTTATTATACTTAATTATTATACTTAATTTATTACATTATCACGGCCAAAATGGCTGTGATAATGTGATACATTCAGTATAATAACAATTAATATATGTATCCTTAAATTGAAAATTTCTCCCCCAAAGTATATTTTGCTAGATAAGTATACTTTGCAATGTTGGTGAAATTGGCTACTGATACAGCCGGTTTTATCAGTATATTTATATGAAGATAGTATATATCGTGAGTCGAGTGTCTCTGGCTAGTCTAATACTGTTATTTGCACGGCAGTCCCA
This sequence comes from Conchocele bisecta, assembly GCA_029237695.1. NCBI lineage: Eukaryota > Metazoa > Mollusca > Bivalvia > Lucinida > Thyasiridae > Conchocele > Conchocele bisecta. Next base: position 49,911,589 of record CM055268.1, read on the forward strand.
CACAGAAGAATACGATTTCCTGTAAGCACGTGAATCACAGGCTTGTCCGATGGCATTTATCGGTAGCAAGTCTTTAATCTATAATTTGATAACCTCGATCAGTCAAATATAACACACCAGTCTAATTAGCTACATGCTCTAGAAACACGGAACCGCCCATTGCACTTATTGCAACATGTGTCCATCTGATCCATAGAGAATAACATAGCTTTACCGGGGCATTCTGAAGGAATCACTGCAGGTGTGTGGACTACCAATAGATGGGGGCAAAATGTACCGGACTACTCACAAGAATGTAACATTTCGGGTAATGAAGCCTTGTAACCGGACTTTAAGCTAACACATTTTCCCACACTGCACGGATGTAATTGAGAGGCTTTATCCAACTACAACCAAACTAAATTAGTTTCTATACTATTTAAGCCATCATGACTCGAGTGGAAAACAGCTGTTATACTCCCGTACAATACGTGGGTACATCAACATAATTCCAGCACAAAAATATTTACACAATTCCCTATCATTTGATTGGTCCGTAGCAAGTCTGTGTCCAAAATTTATATCCCAGTAAACTCCCACGCCGAACTACTTTTAGTAACCGTAAGGCGCAGTTAAAATAATTCTTTAGAAAACGGAAAATAAGCACATTTTCTTGATGAATTTATTTCAAATGCTGGAATTATAAGGAATGAATCGCCGTTTCGTGGAATTTATCGGGGATATAAACTTGGAAAAGTCGCGAGAATACTGGACGAGGCCTTCCGGCCTTCGTCCAGTATTCCCGCGACTTTTCCAAGTTTATACCCCGATAAATTCCACAAAAAGGCCATTCATTCCTATAGTATTTGAATAATAGCTCTAAGGCAAATACAGTGTTTCCTATATTCATCAGCACCATCGTTACTGTTATTAGAGTACCCTGATAATATCGCGTAACTGGTCAAAGAAAATACATGTTAATACTAGCCTGGTATAATGTGTCATTTTTATTACCAACCTGTGTATGACTATATAAGGATAGCATATTAATTACGACACTGACGACATAGCATCCTATCGACTGACGACTCAATAACATTGGTGCATAAAGTCGTCATAGCGCTACCTGCCTTTTTCAGCGCTAAATAACTCATATAATATACTATTTACCGCATTGAAAATTATGCGCAACGTGTATAGCGTTGCGTTCTCTTTCCACAGAAAACTTCAGGTTGTCAATCGGAGCATCCGGAGCAAAGTTACATCAAGATATGTCCACGCATATGACGACTTAAAGGTACATGCCCACGCAGCAGGTTACACTGTACTACTACTTTTCATTTTCTGTCATGCCTGATATGAGCCATTTGTCTACCCACTAACGAGTTATTTTCAATTACGGCGCGTGTTAATTGGTGTTAAATCGCATTTTATATGCCGCGACCAGAAAGGGTGTTTTCCGACCTCGTGCTATTTTTACCAATACGCGTCACGTGACACGGTCAATCATATCACATCTTTGACATGCGCAGTGAAGTATCGGAAGTTGAGAAGAAAAATCTCTGTTCGAGTCCAAATCTAAATCTCCACGTAACTCTTTCCATTTGGTGATCTGGTCGCCCATATTAACCACTCTCTATGTACTGCCTGTCCCTTAGACATTTCGCCTTTTTTTTGGCCAACGCCGTTTCATACAATTTCCGTCCTGGACGTTTCGACATGTTTTTATATTCTTGTTTAGGCTAGCAACCACCAATTAGTTTTACTATACAACTTAACCGATTCCTCCAAATATGGCCATTCTCTCACACTTTCACTATTCGTATGGATGCTGTTGGAACCTACCTTTTCATAACCTGCAACCTGTCTGCACCGGATTTTCACTAATTAAACAATATGTTCACTTACTCCTAAGAAAGAAAAAATCAACCTTGTCCAGTCCGCCATATTGTTTATCATCACAATGTCATGTGACGTAGTGTTCACATCACGTGACAAGCAGGCTCAGTAATTTCTTTTAAATGCTAGAAATGTGCTGGAAACTGGTGTTAAAAACACCCCAACATGTTTCTCAAGTAAAATTGGGCTGTAAAATGGATCAGGATTTACAAGCAAACTGGGTCTGTGGCCTCAAAACGTCTGCACTATTTTTTTATACCGGACTACTAAAGCATACCCCACCCCTGGCCGATGTGTACTATATTTAGCACAGTCATACCTTTACATATTGGGAAGCCTACTGGCGCGCGTAGTATACTGCGCATGCGCACCGCAAGCCGTGATGTGAAAGTCGTCGTCCCCGCACATTATCAAAATAGACTGTTACCGCCGCGCGTCGCTAACAGTAAATTGATAATTAATAAATGATTATATTTGTATAGCGGGCACTTGCAATTTTTAGAACTGGTGGAATAGTGACATAATTATACACTTATTTAATTCCTATAAAGAACATTTTGTGCCTACTGCGTGGGCATGTACCTTTAACCTACGTATACGTTAATGTGGTATATATGTTATTTGTTTTCACTGTTTGATACTTTTAGGCATATTATTTAATGTATTTATAGACCTTGATCCGTTACCTCAACATGTGCTTACACTGGACTCATCATTAGACATTCTATAGACGTTTCATACATTATCACGTTAACCTTTTGACCCCTAGATATCTGGAATGGATTTTAATATCTTTATTTTTCAACCAATCCAATCGTAATACAATTATTTTCAGACTTGTCTATTTATGGCGGCTAGCCACGAGCCGGCTCATCTGGATCTACACTATTTGCAAACACCGCTATAGAGGTCTGTAGCATATTTCACCAGCATTGAAAAGTATACTTATTTAGCAAAGTATACTTTGAGGAGCAATGTTCAATTTAATGATAAATTTATTAACTATTATTATACTGAATTTATTAAATTATCACAGCCATTTTGGTTGTAATCATGTAATAAATTCAGTATAATAATTCTGCATACTTTCAATCATCAAATATATGCAGTCGTTACTACAGTAGCCTATTTCACGAACCTCCGTTAGTCGACTAAACTCGGTTAGTCTTCTAAACTTCAGGCCGTTAGTCTACTAACGGGGAAAAAAAAACGCATTTCACGACACGTTAGTCGACTAAGCAAAGTATACTTTGCTTAGCCTCCTCGTTAGTCGGCTAAACTTTCGGTTAGTCTACTAAGCAAAATAGCAAACGACGGAATTCCAAGATGGCGGCGCCCACGGTTGTTTTGAACGTGGCTTACAAAATCATTCGTGAAATGCAAACATGTCAACAAGTTTAGTAGACTATGGTTAGTCGACTAAACTTCGTTTAGTCTGCTAACAGTTTAGTCGACTAACGGAGGTTCGTGAAATAGGCTACTGAATGAAATCATGCATTTCAGGAAAAATAAATGATTACTCCCTCAAAGTATACTTTGCTAGATAAGTATACATTGCAATTTTGATGAAATCTGCTACAGGAGTGGTGAAACCGTTAACTTTCAGGTCAGACGTGTCTTCAGAAGGCCTGCTCAGCAAAACGTAATAACTTCCAGTTACTGAAAATACTACTGTCGCGCGGAGCGGACGTCAATTTGGGGGACAGAAAGAGTGAAAGAACGCCACTTCATTTCGCCGCCGAATCTGGAAACTTTTACTTGGTTCGTTTCTTAATTAGACAACCTGGTATTGTAATTGACAAGAAAACACGCGATGCGGAAACGCCATTGATTCTTGCACAATGTCGCAGACACGAAGACATTGTCACATGCCTTTGCGGAGCAGGCGCCAAGAACTTGAAGGCGCTTAAGAGATGCATGGATTAATTGTTGCAGCAGTCAATAAATACTCATAGCATGGTGCGTTTTAGCTTGTTATCCCCTCGCCGATTGGCAATACTGGATATAGCGTTAGTCCATGTACGTACATGCGTGTTTACGTACGTTAGTAACACCTTTCATTTTTTAATAACTCATGAAACACTTCACCGATTTTGATAATATTTGGCCACAATGTGTGTCCATGGATGATGCTTTGTTTTGCATACGACCCACGTCCGATCGCCCAAGGTCAATGTCACTGCGGACTTTTTTTCACCTTGTTTGTAAGGCAAAAATGTTAAATTATTTGTTCTCTTTTTTTTATTATCAAGGCTTCCAGTACTAAAACAGTTTCGCGGCCCAGTAGCCGATTTCATCAAAATCAAAATTGCTAAAGTATACTTATCTAGCAAATGTATACTTTGAGGGAGAAATCATTTATTTTTCCCGAAAATCATTATTTCATATAGAACTAACGACTGCATATATTTGATGATTAAAAGTATGCAGAATTATTATACTGAATTTATTACATTATCACAGCCATAATGGCTGTGATAATGTAATAAATTCAGTATAATAAAACTTAATAAATTTATCCTAAAATTGAAAATTTCTCCCTCAAAGTATACTTTGCTAGAAAAGTATACTTTGCAATGTTGATGAAATCAGCTACTGGTCAAGGAGGACTGACGTGTATGTGTGTGTGTGTGTGTGTGTGTGTATGTGCGTGCGTACGTGCGTGCGTGCGTGCGTGTGTGCGTGGCGTGCGTGCGTGCGTGCGTGCGTGCGCGCGCGTGCGTGCGTGCGTGCGTGCGTGCGTGCCTAATCTTTTATTATTATTATTACCGATATTATCAAGGCTCTCAGTGAGGATATAAGCTTCGTTTAACGATGCCACCATATTTGTTTGTTTTAGCGCGATTTTACTATGTATTCAGTACTTACGCTAACACATGTGCTATTTGTAAATTTCTTTATTCCACAAGACGAGTACATGTACTTGGATATGGTGTTCGGTTTTTCGATCCCGTATTCACGCGCTGCTGCCTTGGGGGGGGGGGGGGGGGTGGGGGGGGGGGGGGGGGGGGGGGGGGGGGGGGGGGGGGGGGGGGGGGGGGGGGGATCTGAAAATCGGAACGGAATCATTATTTACATTGAAAAACATATAAAAACGTTAAAGGCCACAAAAGAAACTTAACAGTATATAAATGGTTCGATATTTCCTGAACAAGTATGTTTAAAAACTTGATGTAAAATGTTTTTAAGGACTTATATCATAGATGGATACACTTGTCTTCAATGATAATTGCTTCACAAGAGTGATGTGATACATGAATATAACGTATGTGAATATTAGATAATATTTGGTACATTGAGTTGCCATCTCCGCTATCTTTGTATGTACAAGTCATTGTACAGTTTCAACATTTTGTGTGTTTAACACATACAGCAAATATTATGATAGTAAATCAAATAACATTTGGTGCAATACATCATAGACAGATATGACAACGGCGTACTATAAAAGTTATGCCAGCAAACTATACAAAAGACGAGATATCTGAGCATTTATTCCATCAATCTCAAAATAAATTTTGATGTGTAAAGGTTTCAGTCCAATGCACATAATATTGTTAGTGTACACATTACCCATACGTAAAGCCAAATTTACTCATATAGTAGGTGGGTAGACACCAGGGACAATACGCTCAGGTAACTGCTTACATGCCACTGGACTTGATAGCTAATAACAGAGTACAGTATTGTGTATATATGGTATTTGTTGTGAGGTTGGCCAAGTACAAGTGATCCACTGTCCGATTTTCTGTGTATGAGAATATTTACGATGGCGGTTCATGTTGTTAAAAACACTGCCACAAATCGGTCCAGAAAACTGACATATTTTACAGTTTGTTATAATATAATTGATACGAGTCCATGTTCCTGGCTTTTCTACATGTGACAAAGATGGCAGGCTTGGCCACTCCATGTGCCGTATAGGATACTGTAACGAGACCGTGTTCACATAGATGTTATACTAATATTCCATCATATTTACGAAGCAATTATCTTTGAATCAAACGATGATCAGGCATAAAACGGGACCTTAATGCTGAATCTAATATGCAACGACTGTACCAAAACATTAGATGCATGTGTTTAAAGAAATTGTATAAACAATGAAAAGACAACAACACCCTTCATTTAAAACACAGCAGTAAAATAGAACACAATTTAGCAACTTGCCTAGTCAATATTGATTATCCAGATCATGTATGTTTGTTTGTTTGCTTGCTTATTGGTGTTTAACGGCCTATCAACAGCTAAGGTCATGTAAGGCCGGGCAAACTGGTTCCATCCCATTTTAACCAGAACAGAATATTTACATTCAACTATTGCATACAAAATACCAAAGACGTATGTGAGGGCCAAACAAGGTATACAATCGCAGAGCATAAAATGGATCGACTACAGTGATCACAATGATTATTTGACCGTATTCAGTACATAGTGTGCACACCTTGGGGGCGTTGAGCAATGTTTGGCGAAGTCTGCGCATTTAATGTACACATGACAGAATGACACGTTGAGGCATTGCTTCCCATTCTTCATGAAGAGCTACTTCAAGCTGTCTAACATTATCAGGTGGATTTAGTCTTGACTCTGCGTCCCAGCTCATCCCAGACATGCTATATAGGATTGATGTATGGGCTAAGAGATGGTCATCGCATGCCATTGACGTTAATACCACGTAGCAAATTGGTTGTTACACGAGCTGAATGTGTTCTGGCATTATCATGTGGGAAATACTGCAGTGAGTTTCATCGCAGAAAATGCACAGCTAGCGGTCGCAAAATAGTGAACACACTTGTTCATGAACTATCGAACCATTTATATACTGTAGTTTCTTCTGGACTTAAGTACATATGCCACAGTTATTTCTACCTGAAACATACATATCCATGTATCTAGAAGCCACAACATTTATATTTGACAGAAACATTCAAAATGCGATCAGCTAAATGCCCAATCTCCAATTAAGATGCGTCACAAATATAACACGAGAAAATGGACGCACTCCGTTCGTTAACACCAATTGTCCAGACCTAAATTAGGACGAAGAAGATGACTAACTCCATCCAATAATTGTCGTCTAACATTAGTGTCAGTTATTCATGAATTTAAAGGTCATAACTAGTGAATACACTACATATGAATCACATGGTTCTATGCGTCCCCTAAAAAGACATATACTACACAACATTATGGCGGCCATTTTGAATTATTTACACATTTCAATCACGATGATATTTATTCAATACTAGTCTTGCTTGACTCGTTGATCAATAGTGCATTAATATCGACTCATAAACGAACACATCAAAGTGGGAACTGTTAAATCGATGGCCATACTGGATAAAACATGGTTTGTTTCCATGGCAACATAAATCGTGACATTAAACCGTCTGTACATTTAGCTCAAGTCCATACACGATATTTGTCTGTGTATTTGTCCTAGATTAAGTGAAGTAATCGTTCACAATTAAGTGGTTAACGGCTTAAAGCAGTGATTGTTACGAACATTTGAACTTAGACCTTGAATTTTACCTTTCATTCTACATATTTTAGTTTTGCTTATTGTAGCTCAGTATGTGCTGAACATAACAATACTGAGCAAAAAAAGAAACGTCCCTCCCTATTTAAGTGAAGATTGCCAGAAATCTAAGTCACAGGGTCAAAACCAGTAACAAAATAAACTTCATTAATTTCTGGATCGACATCAGTTTTTGAAATGTTGATCGCATGCGGAGTTGTTAAACAAATCATCTGCGAAGTTGGTAGGGGTCGAACTCAAAAATCACAAAATCGTTTGTCACGCGTTAAATTTCAGAGGATACAGTTTGATTTAAAGTGTAATGTCTGTTCGAAATTCCTTAATAGCGAGTGTGCCCTAATGGTTGACGTAATTCTCCGACGCATTGACTTGACGTAATGCATCATGGCGTTCGGCAGATTACGCCATTCCGCTGCAATGCCAGCGTAAGCTGACGAGAATTGTTAATATATTGGTTTGCCCTAGCGTTCCGACGAGCACATCTGGTAGGGTTGAGTTCGGAGGGTGGGGGCGGGGGGGGGGGGCGGGGGCGCAGGCCTTTGCATGACGTCCACGTTGTTTATTGCAAGGACTGTGCGTTCGGGCGTGCATTATCTTGCTGCAGCATCACGCCAGGACTATGATTACGAATTGAATAAATACATGTGGCCTTAAAACGTCATCAGTATAACGTTGGGCAGTGATGTTGCCCTGTATAATTACCAGCTCAGTATTGCGGTTTCACATAATCCCGCACTGCCATTACGCTTCATCCTCCAATCTTATCCCTCTCCACCGCACAGCGGTTCTTGCGTCTGTATACACGCAATCTGTCATCTGCATAGCTGATGGTGAGCCGATATTGGTCTGCAAAAAGAACTCTGTCCCAGTCAGCCCGCCTCCAATTAAGATGGCGTCGACACCACAACAGCCTGGAGGCACGGTGATGCTGACCAGTGTACTGGCGTCGAGCTCTGATTGGTTGTGCGTTACGACGTAACCGATTGCGGATGGTCTGCCCATAGACCCCGTAACGCCGAGCTGTGACGGTGGCTGAAAAAAGGCGTTGACGCAAGTGCGTCAACGAAATATAACGGTCTGTTCTTGCCGTCGTCACACGAGGCCTACCAGCTCGAGGACGGTCGCGAATGTCTCCAGTGTCCATATAGCGTGTCACAAGTCGCTCAATCGTTTTATTGCAGCACCCAAACCGAAGTGCAATGGCACGTGCCGTCACGTCAACCTCCAACATCCAAATTGCCTGATGTCTGCCATTTTCACAAAGCCGTGGCATAATGAATCAATGAGAATAGTAGTATATGGGAGTCAAAATGATACGAGGTTAAAAACAATATATAAATACATATACAAAAATCAAAAACAAAAAACCACCAAGGGGGGAGTAGGCTCACAAAAAATCGCCAAAAACATGAGAATGTGGTATTATGACAATGATATTTTTTTTTGTGTCTTGTTATTTTTTTTTTGTCGTATGTATCCACAATTGGGACGAAAACATCCACAATCGTACTACCACCTACCCACCCTAGTATCCACAATTGGGATGAAAACATCGTCTTTTGTACTACCACCTACCCAGTCCGAGTATCCACAATTGGTACACTAGTATACACAATTGGGACGGTCAAAAATGGTATTTATTCTAGGCAATTTGCGACAATTTCGTATTTTTATCCATTTTTGGACGTCAGAAATCCACAATTGGGACGCGAGTATCCACAATTTGGACACGATATCCACAATTGCACTCGTAGTACAAAAGACGACGTTTTGGTCACAATAGTGGATACACCAACCCAACCTAGTATCCACAATTGGTACACTAGTATACACAATTGGGACGGTCAAAAATGGTATTTTTTCTAGTCAATTTGCGACAATGTCGTATTTTTATCCATTTTTGGGCGTGAGAAATCCAAAATTGGGACGCGAGTATACACAATTGGGTCACGATATCCACAATTGCACCCGTAGTACAAAAGACGATGATTTGATCCCAATTGTGGATATTCCAACCCAACCTAGTATCCACAATTGGTACACTAGTGTACACAATTGGGACGGTTCTATCCTCCAGCCCCCCGGGACACCTGTTCGAGCGATGTTGCCATAGAGTCGTGTAGGTGGCGAACTTCCCTCCACATCCGGGACACTCTCGTGGGAGGTCTGCACGGGTTCTTGCGCCCCATGTGTCTTCGAAGATTTGTGGGCTTGTCGAAGCCCTTGCCGCATGTATCGCATTCCTTGTAATTCATGGCTAGTTGTAGTCTATACCAATGTGGTCCCATATTTTCAAATGGGCGTCCGATTGTGGATGTGCCGAGGCGAGACGAGGTGGCGAGTTGGGTGGGGGAATCCTCCAAAAAATGTTGGCTCCATGCAGAATGGACTAGAACCCCCATCCACTATTGGGACTTAATCATCGTCTTTTGTACTACGGGTGCAATTGTGGATATCGTGGATATTGTCGCAAATTGCCTAGAAAAAAATACCGTTTTTGACCGTCCCAATTGTGTACACTAGTGTACCAATTGTGGATACTAGGTTGGGTTGGAATATCCACAATTGGGACCAAATCATCGTCTTTTGTACTACGGGTGCAATTGTGGATATCGTGACCTAATTGTGTATACTTGCGTCCCAATTGTGGATTTCTCACGCCCAAAAATGGATAAAAATACGACATTGTCACAAATTGCCTAGAAAAAATACCATTTTTGACCGTCCCAATTGTGTATACTAGTGTACCAATTGTGGATACTCGGACTGGGTAGGTGGTAGTACAAAAGACGATGTTTTCATCCAAATTGTGGATACTATGGTGGGTAGGTGGTAGTACGATTGTGGATGTTTTCGTACCAATTGTAGATACATACGACAGAAAAAAAACAAGACGACAAAAAAAAATTCTCATTGTCATAATACCACATTCTCATGTTTTTGGCGATTTTTGGTGAGCCTACTCTCCCCCCTTGGTGATTTGTTGTTTTGATTTTTTATATGTATTTATATGTATTTATATAGTGTTTTTAAACTCGTATCATTTTGACTCCCATATACTACTAGAAGCTTTTTTCATTTTTCGATAAGATGATCTCAAACGAATCGTACGATGTGTACTCGCCACATGTATTTACCTTGTGTTCACCTTACATGTGGAAAATGTGGTAAACATTTGTATTTCGTCATACTGGTTACCAATATCGGCCGCCATCTTGGACACAATCCTGAATTTGAGACCTTTTGCACCAGTTGCCAGATTGACACTCAGGCTAGAAATGTGTGTCAGATGTTTCTCTTGTAAATAAAAACGTAAAATTTTTTCCGTCTGAGGTCTGAACGAAAATGTTATATTTTTGGCATTGGCTTCTCGTCTATGGCCAGATTCACTCTCACATACAAGAAAGACAAAGCCGCACAGACGGGCCAAACCAGGTATCCGGTCGGGATTTCGGTAAGGATGAATCGTTAAATTATTCAGTGCAGGCTCCCAACTGCTATTTGAATATACAAGACACGTCATGTGCTTTTATAGCCAAGAGCATGCACGATTTTTCATGAAACTATTTACTGAAACTGCGATATTTTGTGTAAATGACGAAATTTTAGAATTCCGCATTTGCTATGTAAATTTCGCCAACTTTCGACGTCATTTACGGAAAATGTAAATTTTGTAGTAACTATTTTTCATGAAAAACTGCACATTTTACAAAATCACATGTCATGACTCATATGACAGATATTTTAACAATATGTGATTTGATTTAGTGGTGTTTAACGGCCTGTCAACAGGTATGGTCATTTTAGCCCGCAGGGGACGTAGACTTTTCTTTTATTAATTCGTTCCTACGAAATAACAATTCGTTCTCACGAAATAACAAAACATTCCCACGAAATAACAAGTCGTTCCCTCAATTTAACAATTCGTTCCCATGAATTAACAATTTGTTCCCACGAATTAACAATTCGATCCCTCAATTTAACAATTCGTTCCGACGGGAACGAATTATTCATTCGTGGGAACGAATTGTTATATCGGGGACGAATTGTTAATACGAGGGAACGAATTGTTAAATTGAGGGAACAAATTGTCATTTCATGGGAACGAATCGTTAATTCGAGAAAACGAATTGTCATATCGTGGAAACGAATTGTTAATTTGTGGGAATGAATTGTTAAATTGAGGGAACGAATTGTTATTTCGTGGGAACGAATTAATAAAAAAAAATCCATGTCGCTCCGTACACTTGGCCCCAGTCACATAAATCCTCAATTGAGACACACCATGTGACCTTTTCACCTTAGAACATGTTTGATTTTTCATGAAATATATTTACAGAAACTGCGATATTTTCTGTAAACGAGGTCAAACGATGACGAAATGTTCATAGCAAATGCGGAATACAATTCCACATTTGCTATGAAATTGTGTTTGTTTATTGGTATGTAATGGCCTATCAACAACTAAGGTCATGTAAGGCTGGGCCAACGGGTTCAATGCCGTATTTAACCTGCTGTATTTGGGGGAAATTCCAAAATCAGAACGGAATATTTACATCGATAACAAATATATTCAGCCCTGAAATTAGAATAACATGACCTGGTGCCAGATACATACCACACCACCACCACACCAGTCACTTGGCCCTTTCCCATATAACCAAATTTTACACTCACATGCAAGAATGCCAAATACGTACATGAGGGTCAAACAAGGTCTCCGTTCGGATTTCTTTAAATTATGCATAGCATGCTCCCACCTACCACCCATTATGAAATGTTGTCAACGTTTGATGTCATGTATGGAAAATTGTGTACATTTTGTTCAGAATTTTCATGAGATATCGCACATATTGTTATAATGTACAAAATCACATGTCGTGCCTCGATTATGAATTCACACTTAGATAGAAGTGACTTCCAATAATGACAAGCAACTATATGATAGTCAAATATTTATATGTGCCAGTGATACTCCATCGGATATTTGGCCTTATTAGTGACCATTGCAGACCCAATCGGATCCTGCATTTCAATTAGACATGACGGACAGGGTTATACTGGTTAGGAAGCTCAACGAACCCACTGTTCTCTTACGTAATAAAATCATGGGGCTGTTGCGTTTACTGTACT
>CM055268.1:49924638-49957944 GCA_029237695.1 Conchocele bisecta
TATTTACAAAATATATATTCAGTCCTGAAATTAGAACAACCTGATCTGGTGCCAGGCCCTCGCCACACCAGCATCATTTATCCCATCCCCTAAAAGTAATAGGATTAGCACTAATCTTATTTTTATATATGGGCATAGCCCGACTCAACTCTCACATACAAGAAAGCCAAAAATGTACATGAGGGCCAAATCCGGTATAGTGGGTTCCGGAAAGTATGAACCCAATCGTTAAGCCAGTTTAGTCGCCTTTTACGACAAGCAATGGCTACTGCAGCACTATTCTCAGGATCAGTTGATCCCGCCCCGGTGCCTGCACGGGGCTGTCCGTAGCAGAGTTACGTTTCCATTCATAGTCTTCCTCTGCAGAATAGTGAATAAGAGATCTGGTTCGCAAATTAAATGTAGCAGCTAAAGTTGGGTCCCATCCACAGGTTGAAGTAACGGACCGAGGTATATATGTGTGTGTTATGAGGGAGTAACAACATTTTTTTTAACTTTTTCCGTTTATGGACGCTTTTTTAGCATATTTAATGTATTTATAGACCTCGGTCCGTTACAATGTACTTCAACCTGTGGTCCATCTAGTAGGCATAACAGTTTGCCTATAAGAATTAAATAAGTGTATAATTGTGTAACTACGTACATGTATTCCACCAGTTTTAAAAATTACGAGTGCAGGCCCACTATACACATATAATCATTTAGTAATATTGATTTTACTGATAGTGACTCGCGGTGGTATCAGCTATTTTGATATGCAAATGAGACATGACATTTTTAAATTATTTATACCAATTAAATGTGTCACCCGAACAAATATTTTTATTGACACATTATAAAGTACGATCATAGTGCACATAACAAAACTAAGCAGACAGAATATAGTTTCCATTAACCTTTAATGGAAACACAGTTATCGCCCCTGATATCAGTGACGAAATTCACGTTTCATATAAAAAGAAAAAGTACATGTATATTTTCACGTACATGTACAAATGGGGGGAAAATCCCAAAATCAGAACTGAATATTTACAATAACAAAACTATATATTCAGCGCTGAAATCAGAATAATCCTGGTCTGATACCAGGTCCTCACCACACCAGAATCACTTGGCCCCTCCCAAAAGCAGTAGGATAAGTAATAATCATACTACTTTTATAATGGGCAATAACCCAATTCAACTCCCAGGTAACAAAAGAGCCAAAGATAAAAATGTACTGAAGGGTCAAACCAGGCAAATAGTGATTCCTATATAGAGGAACTACTACCGTTAATTTACGTCGTCTCGTTCTCTCGATCACCACCCACGTAAAGTTTTGTATTACTTTTATAATAGTTTTTTTTTTCAGATGGAAAATATACAAATTAGGTCACAATTAACAACTAAAGTGTAAATCAGATCTGATTAGCTATTCTGTAGAGGAAGCCTACGTATATCATTTATTTGTTTGTTGGGGTCTAACGGCCTATCAACAGATGCGGTCATTTAAGGCCGGGTCAATGGGTTTAGTAATAAATCCCATATATTACCTGTACAAGTACATGTTCAAGTACATGTACAAATGGGGGGAAAATCCTAAAATCAGAAATGAATATTTACAATAAAAGAACTATATACTCAGCCCTGAAATCAGGATGATCCTAATCTGATGCCAGGTCCTCGCCACACCAGAATCACATGGCCCCTCCCAAAAGCAGTAGGATCAGTAATAATCTTACTACTTCTATATGGGCAATAACCCAATTCAACTGCCAGGTAACAGAAAGAACGTATTACTTTTATAATATTTATTTTCAGATGGAAAATATACAAATTGTGTCACAATTAACAACTAAAGTGTAAATCCGATCTGATTAGCTATTATGTAGAGGAAGCCTACATGTATGAATGGAATAGTAACTCTGCTACAGACGGTACAGGAGTAGATTGTAAGAGTTATTGTTCGCAACTACAATAACATGGTTCAATAATAATGAGACATCAGTGATTCTATATATTGTACATATTGGTGTCGTTTTTCTAAGTTTCGATGTAGAACCAATAATTCATTAAACTGTGTTAATTCCATTGGGTGACAGTCCAGTTGTTACATTTATAATAGTGATAGCCAATTGTTCTCGTCATTTTTTAAATTTTATTTCCACTTCAAGGGACATGACGTAAATATAGCTTTACATTTACATTTTTTTCTTTTTCAACGGCATAAAACATCAACTGAAGGGGCATCTATTTAGAAAAGTGTCAAGAATATGGTAAGCTAATTGTATTAGTGCGAAACAGAGAAATTTAGTAACAAGTCGTGGAATTTCTCATTTATGGTAACCAAACAACATGTATTTAATATGAATCAGTAAAGTTAAGCAAAACAAAATAGCTTGGCAACTAACAGAATGCTGTGTTTTACCACATGTACCAAACATCGTTATAAAGCTACATTTAATTAATAGCACAGCCTCCAAAAATATGGGCGTAACGGCAATGATTATGTAACGGTAATGACAAAACGTGACGGTAATGACTTTCCATTTATTTAAAAAATACTAATACAGCATATATAACAAACATATTTAAACTTTGAATATGCTGTACAATATAACTTCAAGTTAGTGTTTACTTGTAATGTGATTGCCAATAGAAACCCACACTCCTTGCAAGCTGTGTCTGTTTTTTGTTGTTTCAGAGCTTTTATACTAATTAAATCCTGATATATAAATGTTGTAGGTCTGAATAAATGTGTCATTACTGACCGACAACTGATGGGACCTGGTTTATATCTAATTGACGCATCAACTGACTGGTTAGTATGGTAATTTATCATTGCCGTTACACGATCGTCATTACCGTTACACAATTTTGTAACGGAAATGACCGTAACGGTAATGATTTTTCTTTAAAAATAAAAACTCCATTTTTCACCCCTCTGTATACAACGCATCATGAAGGTAGAATATGCAGACAACGTTGTAAGTGTGTCTATCTACCAATTTTGGTTTCAGTCGACCTACATACATATGGACGTGTATAAACCGTGAACGGTAATGAATGCATGTAATGTGTAACCTTAAAATTCAGAATACAGACCGGTCTCGTTCTCGGCAATGACTTAAGTTGTGTTACCACCGTGTTTATTTATAAATCGGGCGCCCATAAACAGTGTTCATTGCATTAGTAGCTGAGAGTAGAAAGGGAGGTTACTCTGATTTTACTCCTTTTTTTTCAGCGTAACGGTAATGATTCGATTTTCGCGGGACAGATACATTAACGTCAGTATTTTTGACAACAAAAGGCAAATTATTGCAGAATAAGTTTAATGTCAATGTTAAACTATTTTAATTCAGATGCAATGTATAGTAAAGTACAAATTGACAAGATTTGAGAATTACGGGCTTGTGAACTGTGCTGATTGATGATCAGGACATGCCCATTTGGTGCACCATACATATGCCAACAACAGAAAATAATAACTAAACACACATAACAAGAATTGTAAATACTGTTTTCTTAATGGATTGGTATTATACATAGTTTCTTTACTGAAAAAAACAAAACAAATTTCCTTATAAATTGTGTGATTTGTCAGTAAATTACACCGGGACACCAGATGTACATAAAATATAGAATCACTGACATACATATCTGTACATGTATCAAACCAATGAAAACTGACATTCTGATCTGCATATAAAAAATGTCATTTCGGCTAATTCTGCGCACCGGCTAATGCACAATTCACGTAATGTTTTGCCCAGCTTACGTCAGAATAAATTATGTTGATTTTGGAATAAAGCTGATTAACGGTATACTAAGTCACAATTTTATCCCATTCCGATAGTTTGGTAAAAAGTTATTCAGAACATGGTCAAAATGATTAGTGGTCCTGCTTACTAAATGAATAGATCAACAACAGATCTGTTAAAGAAAGCTTCATAAACCAATAATACACATGCAAATATACCGACATTGGTTATCATTTTATTCCCGTATTATTCGCAAAACACAAGGACAAAATGGACTGATATTTTGATCAAATTTGGCTGGGTCTCCGCTAGGCGGATACAGATAATAGACGACAGATGAAATAGTAAAAGCCATCTGTTTAGCCGTGATTATCTCGACTAAGAACTGCCTTGAATGTTCAGGGAATTTAGACGGAATATGGACATTTTCACGAAAATTATTATTAGGTGCGCAGAATTAACAGACACGATTGTAATCCCAACAAACATACAGTCTCCACCCCTGCCCATATTTTGTGAGGTCACCCCCAATGAAGCAAAGAAGTCCCTCATCACCACCCAGACCAAACATGGGTACCCTGTGTACAAATAAATTTTAGGAAGCCCACCCACTGCAATACAAATACTTAATACAAATACTGCACTTCAATTTTTGTACTTGTTTGGTCACTGTTGTTATAGTTTTCTAAATCGTGTAAACACGTGACTTCTGAAAACACTTGTCTTAAGAAAACAACATGAATAATCAGACATGTAAAATATTGGTGTGTGCAAAGCCACATACACGGTGCGAAGCCGGGTACATCACTTACTTAATAGAAATACTGCACCGGCCTATATTCATGATATTTCGGGAAAAGTCACCGCTGTGCAAATGCATGCAGTGTACCTGGATTCGCACACCTCAATTTTTTTACTTATTTCATCACTGTTGTTACAGTTTTTTTTAAACACATTTGACTCTCGGAAGGGGGGGGGGGAGGGGGGGGGGATGAAAGTAGTGTATTTTTTAAGTAGCTAAAAGCCTATATAGACGATAGTGAATAGATAACAGATAATAGCCTAAATATATAATGAATTGACTTGTTGGACTGAAAAACTATATTCAAAGTGAATCTACAAGTATCGAGGTGCCACAAACACACAGAGTCCGAGATGCACCATAAATTAGAAATTAAGCTATTTAAACAACAATTGTGGAAACAACATTGGTCGCGAAAACCAATGACTCGGCACATGCACAGGCAATGTTGAATATCCCCACCCACTTGATTTCATGTTAGATTGAATACAATGGAATTTTTTTAGTAGCCCTGTGGTTAAAAGTGCTGTCGAAGTCAGCACGATTCAAATATTGGTCAACAGTAATAAAGAAATAATTCTTACCTGAAATGAATGTTTCGTGTCTGGAAGCCTAGTAGACTTATGTAAAATGTAGGTCAATTATTGATGCGTCTTGGGCCATGGCTGTCGCCGTATTGTCCTCTCAACTTTAGCAAATTTGCATAAATGTACGTCTGTAGCATTCACAAATCGTCGAGTACACAATGAGTATCTGTATTTCCGTATTTAGAGCTTATCAACAATGAAGACAGCAATAATTTCAAGATGTCAACCAGTACGTGTAATGGCAGGACACGAAATGTAGTATGACATCACAATGAAAATACAATCGCATTTAACAACAAATAGCTGACTTTTTAAACATAAATTTGTTATTGGTTGGTATATTACATTAAAAAAAAGTGTCCTGTGTCCAATAAATTGGACACATGACACTATGGCGTTTAGTAAAAAGGTTCAAATATTGACTCTTTATGTACCAGACGTTCTAAATGAGGCTCCATACGGGATAATCTATTTAAATAAAACTAAATTTCATTGGGAAGCTATTTTTTTGCAAATTACATGCGTATTATTATTTTAATATAACCTATCAATGTTTACAGGTGTTAGCATGTTTCAATATTGAACTAACATATAGCTTGTTGGTATTGGCACACTTTCATGTTACGAAGTTTCCCGCAGCGAACCCCATTCGGCCCATCGACCGATTGTAATTATAGAACGCCTGAAACTATTCACGAGAATATAGGCGTTCTATGAAAAAACACACTGCTAATCAGTACAGATCATCGATAGACAGCATCAAGTTTCGATTCGTCAAGTGTAGATACTGATCAGATTTCAATGATGTACAAACACCGTTATCGATTGTAAATTTCTATACTGGTTTCACTTACCACCAATGTCAAGTAGTCCTACCTGATCCTATATTTGTTTATTGAATAATTAGCAATTTAAAATACATAATTCACGGTACAGATTATTAAAAACTGAAACTATTATTTGGATAGAAATGTTTGAAAATAGACACATTCTTATTCAATATTTATTTATTAAAACGTATGTCGACGAACCAAATAATGTGAGCAAATGTTTTGTTAATCACCACGATTTTCTATTCGTCCGTCCATATGTCTATCCAAAAGAGACAAATACTAATTAATTATTGATTGACATTGATCTTGATTTCAAGATATGAAACACGTTACTGTCACATTTAAGCACACGTATACTTGTAATTTAAAACGAACATAAGAGAGAAAAATAATTTAAAACCCGTAGTCCAATAAAGTATACGACTTAGCGTATATTTCACAGTCAGGAAAATGCGAGAATTTTGAAAAGTTCGATTTTTAAATAAAAATGGACGTATGAAGGCATAAACTTATTATTAAGATTTAAGTATCAAATTAAAGAAATAAAACATATCTAAATTGTCATATGCTATAATAGAATGTACAATATAGATAAGTGTGCTATAAAGTTTGGTAAATGTAGACAATTTTGTTTTGTTGCAATATTTTGTATATAGCATATAAGGCGCAAATCTCTTGAATAAAAACTTAAATGGACATAGGAAAACAACTTTCTAGTATATACATATTTATACCATACGAAGGATAATACTTTATACATTGATGTCTGATGCTATAATAGGATGACATTTTAAAAATAATGATGTTATAGACAATTTTCCAAAATATTGCTATATTTTTCCATATAAAATCTTGACCAGGTAAGCAGGCAAACTGCCTCGATAACAAGGGGAGTAACTGGCCATGCTAAGCCAGGCATATTGGCGAAATAGTCCAGTATGCTCCACGCTAGCTACACCAGTCTGTCCTAGGTACTACTTGTTAAGCATGTAATGGTGAGTGAATCTCTGCAACGTTCGCAATTCGTTTATGGACACTGGCGATAACTCAATATATATAGATACAGAACGGTAATGCTGGAGTTACCTTCCGTCACAAGAATAGTCGATAATGAAAGAACTTGCGGCGACGACGTTTTGTGGACTGTTCGTGGACAACGGAAACCTCACCGCGGTGAAGATATGCCTTCGGTAGTCTTGTTATATATAATTTACATGGATTACAATGATTTAGAGCCTGTCTCCCATTGTGAACTTCAATGTTTGCATTCTCTCATCTGGCAGATGAGAGAATGCACACATCGAAGTGCACAGTGGAAGAAGGGCTCTAAATCATTTATTTTGACACCGAATGGGTCAGTAGAAGAACGGGTCTGCGCAATGTAGTGCAATTTAGTGCTGTTTAGGATATCAGCCAAGCCAATACGAACGTACGTCGTAAAGTGGTCTAAGTTACGCAATATAATATCGAAGCCATTTCGTTAGACAGTAGTAAGATATCCGTACATACAAAGCGCTGGTGTGCATTTAGGCCTCACGTAATAGGCATAATTATCTAATAATGCAAATCTCACTATGTTTTATGACCCTGCAAGTGGTTATGTGGAAACCAAATACACATAAGTGATGTGTCGTTACATAATCGGGCTTGGTGGTGTTTTGACCAGCATAGCTCCTAATGCGTACGTACTCCTGCACTGATACTGGAATTACCTTCCTAACTGGGAACACCGTGTTTCACCGATATTGTTTTTGAAAATAATCCACACTGTACCAAGGTGTATGATCACGTGGTTACAACAACAACAACAAGTACTGAAACTTCCAGAAGCCCTCCGATTCAAAGTACGTATCCTTATATTTTGTCCGTATTATGGAACGGAGTTTGATGAAATATGGCGCACCAAACGCGTCTTGTTAAGCTGTATTTGATGGTCTCGGTACTTTGGCCCAAACTTATGTCGTTTTTTGCGAAGAATCGATTTCCGTGTCTTCTGACACGGAAGTCGATTCTTCGCAAAAGCTACATACGTATGTGCCGAACTCCCGGGACAGACCACCAAATGCAGCTCACGAAGACGCGTTTGCTGCGCCATATTTCATCACAATCAGTTGCCTATTCAGGAAAATATCAAATAATACTTACTTTGGAGTGGGTGAGCTTTCAACACTTTGAGCCAGTGTTGTTGTTGTTCTTGGTGTAACCACGTGATCATGCACCTTGAGTACGTGACGCGATCAAGTTGAAAGGAACTGTTACATCACACTGTAATCCGGCCCGTGGTCCAACGATGTTAGACATTTTTGGCGACCAATGGAGGACGTACATGTACACGTTATTATAATGTGTATGTGTGATCATATGCGATAGCAAGGAGTCAGATTTATATGTCCTTGTAAATCCAACCGTACGTCTGTCCCTCTTTCCGTACTTCCGTGATCATATTTACCTCTACGTCTACGTCTGCAGCCTATGCTCAATAAATGTAAATCCAATAATTGTTTACAAGAAAACATTGTTAATGTGACATTTACAGACTATCATAATTTTGCACTTACGAACATTTTGGTCGTAAGAAGTTTAGTGAAACGGCCCCCAGAATGACAAGGTGTGTGCTTGAATAAGTATTGACAGCATCAACTTTCCGGTCAGTTCGTGCCATTGACTATGTCATAGTATGTGTGTGCCAATATTTTATCCTAATACATGTACATATATCTTATTATTTAAAATTACAGCAATGGATGTCAATAATTTAGCGCCAACTGCATAATGACAAAGAGACGTGATCTCAGATATGAGTGATGACAAACAATTATATAATTTTAAATTGATATCGTATTTCTCAACACATACATGCGAGTCGCCAGAATAGAAACTGGGATTTGATACAAAACATGTGTTTATAATACTGAGAAAAAAAACACCCACTTTTCGAACGCTAGCTTTTGTACAATCAATGTCTACTCATTTAATTGTATTTAAATCCTTTAACATTGTACAACGGAAGTTTTACACACTTAGTAATAGTAATATCAATTCAAAAATCTAAATATTATGTTTCGAAAACCCTGCTCCCTGGTACAATAATAGAACAGTTTATGATGGTATATAGCGGAAGAAAACACGCACCCGTTGGATTTTAATCACATTACATACTGGTTTTGGTTGATACATGTCAGTTTCATTTCAAACATGAAGCAGTATGGTGTTTACGACGGCAAGTCAAAGTTGTGAGATATTGTCAGAAAATGACGTCACCATGTTAGAAGTTTCTAACCGTCTCGCTGGGGTGGATGACCATGGTTATTCTGGTTACCAATGTTACTCGTGATGATTCGAACATTACCAACAAACACCGTAACAAAATAATGACCAAAATTAAGTTGACGTCATGAACTAACTTTACTGACGTGGCGTCTTTGACAACAATTCTAAACGTCAGAAACGAAACACATGTTGTATGCATATCTGAAAACTAACGTAGCCATCAGATTTATTTTTAGATAATATAGTCAGAATTCGTTACAGCGGCACACGTTACAGCGGCATATTCGCCTCCCGGCACAATAAGCCGCCAAACCAATCGGCATGCTCTTTAATCTGCTCGATATACCGGCAAATTCGGCTTCCGGCACCGGCATGGAATTCCCGCAAACGAATAAACAGTTTAAGTCTTATTTAATGTGCGTTATAAGGGCGCCGGTACCCGGCGTCACTGGTACCAGCTCTGTTATCCGGCATTACGTGCCGGAAACCGATATTCGAAAACCAGTCACTGACCATATCTAAACAATTTCACGGCTGATTAACCCCGACCTGCTGTCATAAATCGCGGCAATTAACGTGTCGGTACCTTGTCACCTGCTGTGATGTACTATTTTGCAAACATCAGTTAAGAAATGAACAGTTAGCAATTAAATTTACAAGTGATTAAATCCAGCAAGGACCGATACAAAAATATCATAATCGTGAACAATTTAAATAAGTATCGTGTAACATTGCCTCTGGGGCGAGTTCAGATAGGGACGAATCGTCATGTAAATATTTAAAGGGAAACCACTCTACATGTTTTTGCGTTGTATTTTTATACATTTTAGCATGTAAATTAAAACAAACTGTTTATTAAAATAATGTATGTGTTTATTTTCTATATGCACATGTTTGCGAATTGCTAACAATAAAGAAACAATTTCACAGATAATCCGGTATTCACCACGCGCTCTACAATTAACAACAGGTTCGCCTGCAACCTAGACTTTGTCAAATACCGGATTAGCTTTGATGTTGCTTTATCAATGTGGTGACAAATAAGTATATATCTCGCCGATAATGCTAATGTAAAATTACAGCAAATAGCGTCGATACAATGCATGGTTACCAATTACCGACATGTTCCAATTGCCGTAATTATCACGACAGTCTGATAGCGATGAGAAAATCGCCGATTATTTATACCGGTATATTCGTTATAACGGCAGATTCATCTCTGACGAACTATGCCGTTGTAACGAATGTAACAGAAACTTACCGATTATGCGGATTTCAATTGTGACCCATGTGACGCGTTGGCGTGTTAATCTGACAAGTCATGCTAGACGTTGCGACGTTTGACTTTATTGACACAATTGTTTAACAGTAGTTGACGTTTGCATGCAAAAACAAAAACGAAATAATGCACCTATCTCAAATACATTGTCCAGAATCAATAATATAGAGTAAACGGGACAATACATTTCTGCGTGAACATATATAGTGTATTGTTTATATTTAATAAGGTATACAATTTAATGTTGTCACCCTCCGTGGAGACGTACATAAATTGCACATGCCGCCCATATTTCAGGGCGTCAGCGCGGGGTATTGGGTATAGTTTTCAACTAGCAATAAACACGCCTCGGATAAACCTCATTGGCTATGGTACTGCCACTGCGCAAAGCTGACTACACCTGTTAGTCTAGGTATTTGATCCTCAAATAATTATTCATTTAATGGTCAGTGAATCACTGTAACGTTCATACTTCGTTTGTTAATACTGGCGATAACTCTTATAGACTTTCATAACAATTCTAACTGTAAGGCTAAAGTTATCTCCCATCACAAGCATAGCTAACAATGAATCGACTTGACGATCCTAGTAGAACCTACCCGACGCGACGACTGGCGATTGTGGCCTGAACCAATCCACAGGTTGAAGTAACGGACCAATGTTTATAAGTGCATTAAACACACATACAGGTATTAGTAAGGGAACAAATAAGTTAATGAATGTTTTGCTCTCTGTTTTAACTGATAACACAATACATAGGTAATGCGTTATCAAATGGAGTAAACACATATCAGTAAGTGAAAAAAAAAGAAAAAAAGAAGTTAATCAATGTAATTTTACTCCCTGTTACCTTGAAAAATAAGTTAATGAATGTTTTTACTCCCTGTTATAACACATTACATGTGAACAAATCTTGGAAATTTGGAACCCCACAACGGTCCATCATGAGGATCTGACCTCGATGTTCTAATGGACACACATGTGGAAAACCCGTAGCAAGGATGTTAAACGGTTTTAATTTCACTAATTGTGTTTAGAAAGCGGAAGAAAATCAGAGAAAGAGAAATAAATAAAACACCGCCACGAAATTGTGGCATCATATAACGTCACTACGTAGTGAATACAAATGTCTAAAACAGTATAGTATACAATTCTATAACCAAGCGAATCGCCTGTGTATAAACCGACATATTTGTGGCTGTGACTGGAAAATAGGGCTCATGTGATTTGCGACCAGTGAAGCTCCTCATTAAATATATACGTATGTATCTTATTATTTAAATGTATACATGTCCACTGAATAGGCACAATATGTTATTTATAAGAATAAAATAAGTTTATCATTGTGTCACTATTCCATCAGTTCTAAAGATTACGAATGGCCGCTATACAAATATAATCATTTACTAACATTTATTTTACTAATAGTGACGCGCGTTGGTATCAGGCTATTTTCATATGCAAACGAGGCACTGTATGTTTTAATTATTTATATGTATTAAATGCGTCGCCAGAAAAAGAAAATATTTTCGACAGATTATAAAGTATGATAATCGCACATCAAAACATAAATACAGAGTATACATAGTAATGTCCGTTAACATTTTAAGGAAACACGGTTATCGCCCCTGATATCAGTGTGGAAAGTTACATCTGATATAAAATGTATAATAATGCCAATCAATATGTGGGGTAATGGTGAATGAATGTTTATTTTGCCAGACAATGTCTCAGATGATGTCTCTGATATAAAGAACATGTTGTGCCTACTGCGTGGACATATGCCTTTAAAGTGCTACCTACATAAGCATGCTCATGTATATTGGGATACAGACAGCCTTCGTAAGCTTACGTATGCACTATCACATTGATTCCTATATTACTTTAGATATCTGAGACGTTCCATGTCAAAGCGAAAGCCATCAAATTGATCCAACGTCCAGTGTAGCCGATTTCACCAACATTGCAAAGTATACTTATGTAGCAAAGTATACTTTGAGGGAGACATTTTCAATTTAAGGATAAATTTATTAAATTTTATTATGCTGAATTTATTACATTATCACGGCCATTTTGGCTGTGATAATGTAATACATTCAGTATAATAATTCTGCATACTTTTAATCATCAAATGTATGCAGTCGTTAGTTCTATATGAAATAATGCATTTCGGGAAAAATAAATGATTACTCCTTCAAAGTACATGTATACAATTTTTCGGCTACAGGTCATAGTCTACACTGCTCGTCACTACACTACACTGTTCCGTGTTGTTACTAATATCACACTGGAATGGTGAACATACATATTCTGATAAGACTGTGCGGATGCGCAGGTTGATATGGATCGACACAGGTCGCCAAACCCATACGCTCCATTTCACCAGGCACAGCCAGATTAAAGGTCTTCGTTGCTGGGAGTAACTATGCTTCCCAGCGTAATATTTAAAGATTACAACAGTACTAGTGTGCTATGATCAAACTTCGCGGACATGTTGTAGGCTGATCAGGGACTACACTAATTGCAAAGTCAATAATCCCATCTTTGCGGTGACTCGTCACATATGTGTACCTGTCCTGTTATAAATACATGTCAATAATCATAACATTTGGCTGTGATTGGAGAAATGGGGCTTATGGGTTTTGCGCTCAGTGCAGATCCAGACCAGCATGTGCACCAACACAGTCTGATCAGGATCTAAACTGTTCGCCATTTCATCAATGAAAAACCCGTGGTGCTTCCAACAAGCTACATGAGTGTGTTATCTGACCAGGATCTACACTGATTACAAAACAGATAAGCCCTATTTCCCAGGTCACGGCTACACATACTCATTAAGTAATATTACCTTTCAAGGCCAAAGAACCTCCGATTCTGATGATGTGTTGTAGGCTGGTCAGGAACTACAGTGTTCATTAAGTCAATAAGCCAGTATATATCGTGCCTGGTCGCATAGTTGTACCAGTTCAATAATAATCATTGTATAAAATATGTATGTGATCAAAATCCTGTCAAGGCCAAACAATGTCCAATCCCTGTGGTGAACTACCACCGGAGCTGGTCGGAGACTTTCTGAGGGGCAATGAAACCTTAAATGTACCTGGATACACATTTTTCGGCCATAATAGGACAATTATGCATACTAATGCCAGGCGAGGTAGTGGTGGTGTGGGAGCTTTGGTTAAAAAACGAATTACTATCTGTATATAAAGTGTCAATACTGGACAATAGTGTCGAAGATATTTTGTGGCTCAAATTATCTGGCAAAACTGAGTGTGACTCCATTGTGTTATGTGTGTGCTATTTGCCCTCGGCCGATTCGTCAAGGCACGTCGATTCGGAGACATTTTATTGTAATTTGCTTGAGCAAGTATACGCCTACCATAATATGGGTCACTTGTAAATCTGTGGTGATATGAACTCACGCATAGGTAGTGAAGCCGATTATATTGAAGGCGTTGATGACGTCATACGTGGAGAGGTTAAATATCACACCTGCAACTCTAACGGCGACCTATTGATTGACTTTCCTTGTCGACTGTGGGATTTGTGTAGTGAACGGTCGTGTCGGAGTAGACGAATATACCTATGTATACGAGGCAGCTCAGTTGTGGATTATGTATTGACTCCGTATGAGCAGTTACAGTTTGTGAGCGACTTTAAGGTAGTGTTGAATTAGCCGCCGACATGAACATGGAGAGTAACTCCAAGATACCAGATCACTCTTTGCCCACATGGATTACGTCCCTTCACTCCGGTACAATTTGTGAAAGTGACACAGTCCCGAGCACACCCCATTCACCACCCAAAACATATTTCAATATATCCCATGGTATTGACAACTTTCTGTCGGATTCTCAGAGATTAACTCGCGTGGAAACACCATAAACAAAATAGAACATGACCTACAAGGAGAATCAAACAAATGTGACACAGGCTTACACCTCGCTCTTCGATATGTTATCAGCCGAAATGGAATTGCACAAATACCAAACGTGATCGTCATGGTAAAAAAGACAAAACCAATGTACAAACCCTACTGGTCAGATGTACTCCAAAGACAATGAGATATTGTTTGTACTAAAGAAACTGACAGGTTACGAGCAAACCCTACACAAAAACTGTTAGAATGAGAATCTTTTAACTCTGAGCGCAAAGTGTTTGCTAAAATGAACAGGAAAGCAAAATGCGCTTATCAGCTATCGGAACAAAACCGCATCGGTGATCTTGGTGAATCTTCGGACAGCCGCAGCTTTTGGAAGGAAATCGGCAAAATCGGCATACAGAACGACCAGAAACGCAACATCCCGATGGAAGAGCGGTGACGTCTCACATGACGTCGGCATCGTCCTGTCACGTTGGAAATCCGACTACGCTAGCCTTTACAGAGACGATGACACGACTGGCGCTTTCGACAATGAACATTATCGACGGATACAAACTGACCTCCAGCATAACATGATTCCCTCCATAGACCGTGACGTCACGGAATTGAACTACCCTATCACTTTAAAGGAGGTTGAGACGAGTGTATTGAAAGCTAAGGTAAAAGGAGCTCTTGTATTAGACAATGTTCCAGCGTCCGTGCTACGTAACACTACATGTATAACGGCCCTACACAAAAGCATACGTCACTGCTTTGCAACCGGTACTGTCCCAAATGATTGGGCTCGTGGCCTCATTAAACCCATTCCCAAACCAGATTCCAAAGACCCGAGGAAGTAGTAGTAAGGGAGTCAAAATGATACCACCTACCGTGATATCATTTATAACCCTCTATAATACCCCCAACACCCCCGAAAAATCAAAAATTGGTTAACGAGGAAAATTGTCTCCCGACAGCAAATTTATGAATTTTTGGAGAAAATAATTTTGAAAAGAGGGAGTCCCAATTATATTGGTAATTGACTTTTGAAAGTATATATTGGTGTCATAAATACATCATGTTTTTTGTTTACGTCCAATTGAACAGAAAAAACGAGTACCAATATTATTAGAGAAAATGGATAATACAATACAATTTGAATTGAAAATTTTTAATGACTGTGTTGAAGAAGTTTACGAAGCTTACGGGGGTTATAATCCTGTATATAAATTCTATAAAATGAGAACACTAGGCGATATCGAATACATGAAATACCAGCGTAATTTATTACGCTCCGATAAAAACGTTACATTTACAATATTATACCGGCAATTATGTCAACTATACAAGAGGCAAATACAAACATTAAGACGGATAATGCGTATCGGATATGAAACTAAGGCGTATTATATAAAAATGTTAAAACCCAACGATTCGTTTACGAATGTACATTTCTACGATATCGCTTATAAATTTATGTTGTAATCACAACACCAACCAGACGACAATGTTCCAATTACACGCGTTATGAAAATGTAAATTAGGTGTCCCACCTTACACGTATATTAAGTGTCCATTTATAGAGAGGTTTACACGATTACGTCTTCCGGGATGGAAAATAAACACACTGTAATATATATTACACACACGGCTATTTATAGCCTTATCGATGGTAATGTAAACGGGCTATCGATTTACACAGGTGGTGTACACAGTTTATAAACACTTAGTGAGGGTTATATAGTTCACGAATTTCCGGATGGTTCGTTATTTATTAATTAATAATAAAATATATAATTTAAAGCTGAACACCCCCTATTATATAGAAAACATATTAATTAATATAATAAAATAATTAATTAATAATAAATAACAATTTTTTTTATTTCACCAGCAAAGTTAAGTTTATATACGAGAAATAAACACAGTTCGGTGTCGGGACGCCGGCATTAATATCTCAACAGTGAGATAAGTTTCGCCACATGTACTTCACTCTGGCCGCTCTGCACATTATAGCGGATGGAGGTAACGATCGGTATCGGTCCAATGATGGGGTGTAGGAGATGTGAGTGTAACACAACTCGCTAAGCCGAAAAAATAAAAAAAATAGAAGAAATTTAAGCGAAGGCTTAGCGGGGTGGACCCAGAAGGGTTTTGCTGGCGCGGGTTCGAGCCTCGGTGGAACCTAAAACTTTTTTTCTTTTTAAATTGTTAATAATTTTCCTAAAATTAATTAACAAATTGTTTACTGCACCAATATAATTAATTTTATAATTTTCTTTAAATTAATTATAAAATTAATTATTTTATAAAATATCACAATGGTGCTGTAACATTTCTTCCGACTTTATCTCCAAGTTTTTCCCTAAATTTATCCCAATCAGTACACTCAATTTTGGGCATGGTGGCGCGCACCTTGATTCGTATATCATTTTTTAATTTTTCATATCTCCCCATTTCTTCCACCACGGATTCAAACTCGGCCAACGCTTTGGACACCATAACGTCGATGGTATTTTTCTTCGACCTGTCGAGAACAGATATTCTATCATGTTTTCTACATTTTTTCTCGAGTTTTCCACCCGACGCCCTAATTACCATACACAACCCAGAAACGGCCAACACCGCACATAAAATCCCCGCTACAGGAACCGTTATAATGGTGGATATAGTTGCAGCTGTCCCCGCCCCACACAACACAGAAACACTCACTAGAGCCGTAATAGATGCTTCAGCCATGTTCACCGCGCGTCTATATTTTTTAGCGTTTCATTTTCTATTTGTATATTCTCTAACTAAAATATCCTGCATAGCGACGATATTATTCAACCTAAAATCTGAACTTCTTTCGTTAATTGTACACAGTGTTGATAGAGTGATATTGACAATTGGAAGCGTTGATTCGTTCATGATTTTCAATATATTAGTATTTACAAAATAAGTTCAATTAACAATGAGACAATAGTGGAAGAACTCTCTGGGTCACCGATTTTCGTAACAAAGTTAATAACACTACTTTGGGAAAGTCTAATTCGATCATCACCGGCGAACGCAACAATCGTCGAACTATCTCCAGAGATTTTAGTGACTCCAACCACCCGTTCTTCCCCATCTACTACAATATTTACCGCGACCGCGCCCACAGGTTTACCACTACCATTAACCGAGCAGACCGCCATTCGGACAACTTCACCCGTAGTTGTCATAGCGTATCCCCCACATCGCTTTGGCACCGAACGAATATTCATAGCGCCACTCAACCAATGGGCCCCGCTTCTCAGCCCAAACTGTTATGACACGTTTTGGTGTTTTCATTGTTCGCACTATTCCAGCAAGCGCATTGTTTGCGTTGTATGCCTCAGTATGAATCTTATAAGAGGCCTCCGCAAGAGCTTTGGTCGCGGCTGTACGATCATGTTTCAGTTTATCGGAAACTTCGGTTATCTTTCCGTCTAGTTCGGTAAGTGTCGCTTCTCTGCTGAGAGAGTCCTCTAAGCGCAACGCATCATAAGCCTCCGTAATGGTCGCCTGGTGGCCTTCTAAGGCTTTTTCAACACCCAACCGGGCCTCTTTTTGAAATTCGGTTATTTTCCCGTCTAGTTCAGCAACCGCCGCTTCTCTGATGAGAGAGTCCTCTGAGCGCAACGCATCATAAGCCTTCGCAAGGGCTGCCTGGTGGTCTTCTCGGGCTTTCTCAACACCCGACCGGGCCTCTTTTTGAAATTCGTTATTTTTCCGTCTAGTTCAGCAACCACCGCTTCTCTGAGAGAGTCCTCTGAGCGCAACACCCTATAAGCCTCCGTAAGGTCCGCCTGGTGGTCTTCTCGGGCTTTCTCAATACCCGTTCGGACTCCATCAAGATCCAACCGGGCCTCCTTTCGAAATTCGGTTATTTTTTCATCTAGTTCAGTAAGTGCCGCTTCTCTGTTGAGAGAGTCCTCTGAGCGCAACGCCCCATAAGCCTCCGCAATGGCCTCCTTGTGGTCTTCTCTGACCCCCTCAACCCCCGACCTGGTCTCTTTCAGAAATTCTGCTATTTTTCCGTCTAGTTCAGTAAGTGTCGCTTCTTTGCTGAGAGAGTCCTCTAAGCGCAACGCATCATAAGCCTCCGCAATGGC
Source organism: Conchocele bisecta (assembly GCA_029237695.1). Lineage (NCBI taxonomy): Eukaryota > Metazoa > Mollusca > Bivalvia > Lucinida > Thyasiridae > Conchocele > Conchocele bisecta. Next base: position 49,943,133 of record CM055268.1, read on the forward strand.
CTCCGCAAGGTTCGACTGGTGGTCTTCTCGGACTTTATCAATACCCGACCGGGTCTCTTTTCGAAATTTGGTTATTTTTTTATCTAGTTCGGCAACCGCCGCTTCTCTGATGAGAGAGTCCTCTGAGCGCAACACCTCATAAGCCTCCGTAAGGTCCGCCTGGTGGTCTTCTCGGGCTTTCTCAATACCCGACGTGGCCTCTTTTCGAAATTTGGTTATTTTCCCATCTAGTTCGGTAAGTGTCGCTTCTTTGCTGAGAGAGTCCTTTAAGAGCAACGCATCATAAGCCTCCGTAAGGTCCGCCTGGTGGTCTTCTCGGACTTTATCAATCCCCAACCGAGCCTCTTTTCGAAATTTGGTTATTTTTTCACCTAGTTCGTTTAGTTCCGTTTCTCTGATGAGAGAGTCCTCTGAGCACAACACCTTATAAGCCGCCTGATCTTTCTCAATATCCGTTCGGACTCCCTCAATTTGTGCAGTCGCCGTCAGCTCTTCTACTCTAACATCTGATATACTCCTGTGAATCCCGTTTGTGACCTTCGGTATAGTTTTATTGATCAGGGCCTTGTTTTTTCCAGTAGTTAAAAACAATCGCCCTCTGTCGGGATGAATCCACCTTCTGCCGGTTCCAAATTCTTTGAATTTGTCACCCAATCGGAAGAACTACCTGGTCCGTATATACTCATAATAAAATTAATTATAATATTGGGCACCTATACTCAATTGGAAATTTCGAGAACTACCGAAATCGGGTAATAGTTATTCAACTTTCTCGCTTGATCATCGAGAATAGAGACCGTAAATTCGTGGATATGTCCCGATTCCAAAACTTTCATCTCGGGGTGTGGGAAGTCTAAGGTCACAGTCTCGCCATAGAAACATTCGCTGGCTTGCACGGTTTTCAGTAATGTGGTGGGAGTGCCGTCTACCGTGTTGTACGATGTGTTTCACCCGATCAGGTGCACCCTGAGAGTTTTCGTGAAGACGAAGTCCACCGGGTTATCACCGACGTACTCAACCCGGGGGGTAAAACACTCCTTTGTTTGAGGAGTATGTCTCTCTAAAACCGAGTTGAATACCCAACCCCGGGGAGACCACTACCTTATTATCAGTGCTGATGGTCATTGTTGCGAGCCCGGTAGCGTTCGATACTGTGAGGTTGATTATACCGTCAAGCTCTGAGTTGACAAAATATTTGAGCTGTCTTATTCCCCACAGTCCGTGAGGCAGCTTTACACCTAATTGTTGTCCATCCTTCACATAGTAAAACCCTTCGCTCTTCCCCACATTCTGCCATCCAACCGTGAACGTGATTGATCTGAGGCCTACCCGACGTTTTCCGCAGCAGTTGTCGATTGACTTTTGAAGTTCACAACTCCCTTTTTGAACATTAGTGATAGTAGCAAACATAATAATATCTTCAATGGATACAAAAGCATTTAGCTTTAACTCTAATGCAAAGTACGCGGTCGGTGGTAAATACACGCAAAAAGACGTTGTTAACCGCCTTGTACACCCAACCGTAACGGTTAGACCGACAGTGGCTTTGCCACCAATTTCCCTAACACGTTTGAGAAATATGTAGTTCCAAAGACTACTAGTCAAGATGTAATACTAAGATGGGATTTTTCCCATATGAACTTCTGGCAGAACAACTAAATTTTTGCTGTATGGTGCGCAACGACCGGATGTGGAGTTTCGCATCAAGACCATCTGACATCCAAGAATGTCATGCTCCGAAGTGTCTACAACTTTCACGTGTATTACACCATTAGGAGGATTCTCAAAGAACTAGGTATTCCACTACCTCAAGACGACGGTTGGGATCCCATTTCAAGTGCATACGACCGTAAGGCGTTCGAAAGATTATGTAACGAATTTGGGGTACCAAAAGACGCGGACTGGAGACAGAAAGTATACACCCCAACCAACAGTTTATGGTTAGTTCACCTTAAAGGCTTTAGTTAGTGGTGGGCATCTTGATAAAGTTCCCGCATATTCTCAGGGTTGTGGAGTGCTCGCGGAGCTACCCCACCACCAGTTAGAAAAATGGCAACATGGACTAAATATAATATAAATTGAATAAGATGACGTTCGGCGATGAAGTGCTCGGAGGGCTTGCGTGTAAAGACGGTTATTGTCATTGGCTACCTACTAAAGTAGCCCACGTGGAATACCTAGACCTGGGTGATACTCCACAGATGCGAAATGCTTGGACCACATTTATGTTAGATGAAAGCACTGGATTTACGCAGGGTGGGGTTATTCGTCTCAACGAATCCATTCGCATATACGTATGGGCAATCCTCGCCTCACAGAAGCAAACGCGCAGCGCTATACTTGGTACGGGAACGGCCTTTGACGCACAAAAACAGTTATTGGCACTTTTCGAGGACGCCATCTCAGCTAAGGTTGACCTCCAGAAGGCGATCCAGACTTATCAAGACGTTTTGCAGACTGCCCGCACTGCAAGCGTTCGGTGATCCGCTCGGTAGATTCTCTATCGCCACCCGATTCCTTCAGTTTTCTTTCTTCTAACGCGATATGTTCATCCAGCGACGAGAGTTTGGAGAGGTTAAGGACCAGTTCGTTCCGGACCGTTTGCAGAGTCTTATCGAGTCCCCGGAGTTCGAGAAGAGGTAACAGTGGGTCATCGTCGAGTATTTCGTTTTCGCCGAACGTGGTCTCCATCGTGTTAATAGCGTCGGTGGCTATTTGAGGGAGTTCGTTGAGCTCGACCGTTTCTATCGCGGAGGCCGTTTTCGCCATCGTTTCGTTGGTAGACTGTAGGGCCTCTACAGCGCTCCATTTATCCCAAGCCAACCATTTCTTTTTTTCTTTTTCAAACCCGTCTAGTAAGTTAGGTCTAATCAATTCCTCTATCGTTTTTCCACTAACTCCTACATACATACTATCTGTTTCCATCTGTATTAATTCAAAGTCTTCTCTTTTTACGTATTTGTCTAGAAATTCGTAGTAAAATTCCAACATTCTCAATTTAGCTAGTTGATAAACCGCTATTCCGCAATGGAATGGTCTCTTTACCGCACACCTGGGTGTCAAAGAATGCAGATCTTAATGCTTTGTCAACACAGGTTTCGTTTTGCGTATATGTCGTATTTAAATGTCTCTCCGTTGCCTTTATCATTTTTCCACAACACTAGTTTCCTAATAATTTCATTATGTCGGCTACTGGTTTCTTATTTGGTTCTACATCACCCGTTCTTCTTGCGGCTGTAACTTCTTTTGCGAACCATTCGAAGGGTTTACCACTAATATAATCTATAACACGATGAACTCCAGTTATTTCTAGGCCGTGTTTTAAATACCATTTCAACAGTGGCGCGTACAGCAATACTTTAGTGGCGGTCATAGATCCCACCAATTTTTTTCCATCTCCTCTTGTTCGGCCAGTATCTTTTAAATATTTTAACATGTGTGTGGGAACTTCATCAACCTCTACTTCTCTGTTTATAAATATTGGGGACATTTCAGAAAACTTATCTTTTAAGTTGTGTGGAACTTCTATATCCACCTCCGCAAACCCAAACCAGTCTCCAGATAAAACTCTTTTACAAAACTTTTTAATAAATTTAGGGTTATGTGGGGTATCTATATGGTGTATAGTTTCTCTCCCACACGGCATCTCTTTATTTAACGTAGATAAATATAACGCGTTTGCATCGTACCCCAAAACAGCCTTATGCAAGGTTTGGAACCCACTCTAATATTTGAAACACCAGCTTCTGCATATCGTGTAAATACTATTGATGGACCGCCAACTAGAGCGTCCTTCATCATTTCGTAGTTTCTTCTTTTGGTGCATATAGAGCATCCTCTGGTATAATCGTCTTTGAAGATTTTTGTTCTTTAATGGTTCCTCTCAATAAATATTGTATAGCTACTCCAGGTAGTGTTACCGCATCTTTGAAAATATCCACACCTCTGTGTTTATAAAATTCACACATTTTTTCCACCGCTTCTAGGAACGGTGCTACATCTAAATCGTTATAATATTTCAACCAATCTCTGAAAGTTTTCATATTATTTTCTTCGAAAATTCTACGACATTTACTTAATTCTGTTTCATCTATTAACATTTTCCCAGATAGTTTGTCTGGAGAATCGAACCACTCATAAGGAAAGAAAGATTTCTGTCCTTTGCATTCGTAGGCTTTTATCCAACTATCGTAACTTACACCAGGTCCTAGATAAAGTATTACATCAAGAAATCTAAACTCTGGAGTAAATAGAAATATTGTTGCGTTTGCACGTTTTCCGACCACTACTTTCTTTGTTGTTGATGCCAGTTCGCCTACTAGGTATTTCTTTATTAAGTTTATATCGTACTTACTGCTGTTAAAACCTATAACCGGTACTCGCTCTATCCACTGTTCGATCTTTGCGATTTGGTTTTTACGTAAATGTTCTGTATTAAACCCATATCTTGACCACACTTCTTCTCTTATAGCTTTTCCCCTGACTTTCAAATCTTCTACGAATTTTTCTATAAGTTTTGCGGGATCTTTATCACAAATATGAGGTACTGTTCCTGAGAAATTATCTCCTATACTAACGCTTACCGGAACGTGCTCGGCTTCGTACCCTACATTATTACCGAGAGTTTCAAATTCTGGGTTGAGATATGCCTAAAAATCGTATACTATCTGATATGGATAAAGAGTAGTGTCGCAACCGATCTTTATGTCTTTACCAGTTCTTTGAAATTCGCATTCCCACATAACTACTAGGTTGAATTCTTTGCTTCTTCTAATAAATGTATCTCTTCTCATAGTGGATGCGCGTTCTTCTTTTCTATGCTTTGCATGAATCTCACACCCGTGCCAGTAACAGCCGTGATATTGATATACGGTATTGGTTTCCGTACAGTATCCATCTACTGGAGCTCCTAAAACCCATCTTTCACCCCCGTGTCCACATTGTTCGTGGTGAATGTGAATTCCCTCGCGCTTTTCACATCCAATCGATCGCCCCATAACTGTTAGAACTTTTTGGGTAGAACGCTTTCTCGAACGATGAACGCGGGCGCTCTAAATAATTACCATCACATACTACTTTTGTCTCACCTTTCATACATTTTGGTCCGTGTCTCTTCATATTACTCGCTTTCGTGAATTTCTGCTTGCAATTATCGCAGGCGTAAATTTTAGATAGGTTTTTAAGGTTTTTTATCAGAAATGCGTGATTATTAAACAGTCCTATTGTCATTGGTTTATTACATATTGCCTTATAGTGCGCTGGTACCTTTTTTAACCACCATACATTACATTCGGTGGGTTGATATACTTCTATACCGATTTTAAAAAACTCTTCAACCTTTTTCAGATCTGAAAAAGGAATTGGTGAAACCACATTACTACCGAAATATTGCTTACTAAGTTCTTTCGCTTTTTCTGTACATCTGTCGGGTCTTTTATCTGTCATATGCATAGCTAGACACCTGAACAGACAAAGGTCGTCATTATACTTATCTAAAGAATACATACCTTTTTTATTCTTCAGCCATTCTGGAAGTTCTCCTCCTGCCGCTTCTTTGGATTGTAGTCCCAAATCTATTCCCCTGCTACCCTGTATTAGCTTTACGAAAACCTCTACCCATCTTACAAACTTCCACTTTGTATTCGGTCTGTCTATTTTATCGGACATTATTCGTGTTTGCTCTTTATCTGACAGCCATTTTTTAACGGTTTTCATTGATGATAGTGGTTCGCTACCACCGAGATTTTTGTGCATTATTATAGTTACAGGTTTTCCATTTTTAGTTTCCTCCATATGTTCTAGCTTGTAAGAATATGAATATCTCAAATAAAAATTTGTTGTTAGATACTGAGCGAGTTTATCGGAAATGCGTTCAGACTCGTTAATGTCAATGTTTTTACGAAAGGAAAATGTAACTACCCGTCTTCCCTTTTCTACCTTTTCCAATGTTTCATCGTGATCCCTAAATATATCTTCACCTTTTTCCACTACCGCGCGAACGAGAGAAGATTTTACCCAGGCTCTCTTTTTTGGTGCTATAACACTAGCCCTTAGCTCCGCAATACTTTCTTTTTGAATTCTGTTACCAACTTCCTCTGCTAGTGAGAGGTCTTTAAATGCCCCTCTTTTATAGGCGCGGGTAAACCGCTTCATAAACGCCTCATTGTTTGTGGCATTTATCAGCTTTGTCAACCCCCTAACTCTCAACCGTGTACTATAAGTAAGCCCTAGAGATTCGGCTTCTCTTCTCAAACTTTCTATTTCTGCTCTAGTTTCTGGCGTTATCATATTTTCTGTATATACTTTTGTATATATACTTTTGTATAACCTATACAATTTATCTGTTCAATTGGACGTCAAAAATTTACATAATGTTTTTTTCTATTGAACATATAAATTTATGATTATATCATTATATATATTTATCTGTTCAATTGGACGTCAAAAAATAATAATGATTCACGTACTATTGAACATATATATATATATAAAAAAATACATATAATGGAGTGTGTGACTTGTTGTAAGACGTTTACGTGTAAATACTATCTACGAAGGCATCTAGCGAGACGTAGAAAGTTTCCTTGTGTCCCCCCACAATTTCAATGCCCCAGATGCCCTTGTAAATTCGTTAGTGCTCAAACTCTTTGTAGACATAAGCAACTACGCTGTCAGGTGGCTAAAGGTGAACGTGGTAGACAGAGCTGTAGAATTAGTTGCTGATCTGCGAAATAAATTAGCTATATCGGAGGAGAAAAATGAGGAATATAAACTATGGTACTTGCATGAATGATTTCGACTTTTTTCAAAAGTCAATTACCAATATAATTGGGACTCCCTCTTTTCAAAATTATTTTCTCCAAAAATTCATAAATTTGCTGTCGGGAGACAATTTTCCTCGTTAACCAATTTTTGATTTTTCGGGGGTGGTGGGGGTATTTTAGAGGGTTATAAATGATATCACGGTAGGTGGTATCATTTTGACTCCCTGACTACTACTGAGGAACCCATTAGGTTACCGCGGTATTACACTAATTTCAATACCCTGCACAATATACGCAGATGTGCTTAATGCAAGAGTGAGTAAGTGGTTGGAAAAACACAACATATTGGTCGATGAACAAAATGGCTTCAGGCGTAAACGTTCGTGCAATGAGCACATTTACGCACTGCACTCATTGATAAATAACCGTAAACTCCAGAAGCGCTCTACATTCGTGTGTTTCGTCGATGCTAAGAAGGTGAACGCACCACACGGACAGACAAGACAGACGGACGGAAGGTCCGTGACGTGACGGACGGACGAACAGGGTGGCAACTAAATGCACCCGAACATGTTTTCGGTTACATAAACATGAATATAAATAGTAGGAACATGGATTTGAATATCTGGCAGATTATGGCAATTAATATGTGCTGCGTTTTAAATTCCTTTTGTATATTGTTATTGTCAGTCTCCGTGGAGACATACATTAACACACGTTTCAGCGGTCACACCATAAGCAATAGTGAAGATGAATAGTAGGAACATAGACATGATTTCAACATCTGAACAAATAAAACTGCAATTCAAATGTGTCAAGCGCTAACCTGACTTCGCCAGTCCAAGCTATCACATAGAGTTGAATAATATACTCAGCAACACTAGAAACGTCCCACCTTTTGAACCGATATATCTCTGGATATGTTTATGTTACACATTCTGTGAATGTACATCCGGGACACTGGTCATTTTGTGAATACACCCATGTTAAGCTTCCACCAAATACACGAGGTTCAAAACGGTCACCAACCGGAATGTTTATTTCCACTTATTGCACGTGCGCGCTATACCTGTACTCGATAAATTAATTCAGTCAACGTCGTACGATACTTGCGACACAGGCTAATCCGAAAATTGAAAAACGTTTTACTTTTTCATTGTTTTCATCATGCCATGCTTGTCTAAAGTTGAAAGAAATCAGGCAATTGGAATGCTGGACGCGGGAATGACGGCCAGTGCCGTGGCCCGCAGGTTCGGCTGCTGTCGGAAGACCATACAGAGGCTTGTGACCCGGTATCAACATACTGGGACTGTTGACGATCGTCCCCGCCCCAGTCACCCCCGTGCCACCAGCGCCAGGACTGACCACTACATCACGTTAACACACTTACGTCAGCGTCGTTTGCCAGCCACCGTAACGGCTAGGAGATACGGTGTGTCAGCGCAGACCATCCGTAGGCGCTTGCGATGCAACGCGCTGCCAATGAGAGCATGACGCCCATATACCGGTCAAATAATGAAGCGACGTCACCCTGGTGCTAGGTTATTGTGGTCGCGACGTCATTTGAATTGGCAGCAGGCTGAGTGGAACCGAGTTCTCTTTACTGACGAATCTCGGTTCACACTCAGCCGTGCAGATGGTAGGCTACGCGTATACAGACGCAAAAACGAGAAATTCGCCGATTGCTGTGTGGTTGACAGGGACAGGTTCGGGGGAGGGATTGTAATGGTGTGGGGTTGGGATCATGGGGAACCGTAAGACTGAGCTCATTGTCATACAGGGCAATGTCAATGCACAGCGCTATATTGCTGAGGTTCTAACTCCTCATGCAATGCCTTTCATTCGCCACCACGGCCCTGGTATAACATTGCAGCAAGACAATGCCCGCCCGCACACAGCCAGAATCACAACTCCATACATGGCTCGTAACAACGTTGACGTCCTTCCATGGCCTGCGGTTTCCCCTGATCTCAACCCAATCGACCACGTCTGGGATGAGGTGAGTCATAACGCGAGAGCTAACCACCAAATTGACAAAATTCGAGATCTGACACGGGCATTACAACAAGAATGGAGGAATCTGCTTAACCCACTAATTCTGCGTTACGTCACGTCCATGCGCCGTAGAATTATGGCGTGTATTCATGAAAATGGTGGCCACACACGATATTAATCATACAGAATATAGTGGAATTTTTTTTTAGAGAGAAATCATCAAGCCCTAAACATTTTTTAAAATAAATTAAAAAATCAAATTTTTGATTTTGACCCCTCACAAATTCGCCGTGATGTCACTCGAAATTTCTTCATCGCAACAAATCTTTTTCAACTGATATGGATTCACAAGTGATTAAACTTCATTTTCTGTACAGGTTTTAGTACCACCATCCTTATATACTGAAAGGATAAAGAAACGCAGGGTAACAACATACACAATACTTATTTAAATGCTTGGCCTAAAATTATGAAAACCGGTCAGGCGACTATCTTGGTCACTGTGCACCAAAACCGGTGCCTAAAGTTACTCAACCGTGTAATGCACCGTACCACATAGATAAAACTGATAAAAAGCCAAAAACACGTGCAGCATGATGATGATAAGTTCGTCAAAACAGTTTGTCATACCACTTGATACGCTTGAGGTATACACATCGTTTTCCGTATTTTTACACTGCATTTATAGCTCTCACAATCATGGTACGTCTGACGGAAGTTCAGAAGGGTCAGGCTATTGCATTGCTAATGCAAGGTCAAACAAAACAGCAGGTTGCTATGCAGTTCGGTGTGAATGTTTCCACCATAGAACATCTTGTCCGTCGTCTGAGAGAGACCAGAAGGGTTGCCGACCGACCGAGATCGGGACGTCCGCGCGTAACGTCGCGACGTCAAGACAGGGCTATTCGTCTAGCCCACCTACGTAATCGCCACGTTACTGCCACTGAAACCGCTATTAACACGGTAGGCAATCATAATCGCCACATTCACCCCAAAACTGTAAGAAATCGATTGCGCGAGGTTGGTCTGCGAGCACGTCGTCTCTACGTTGGTCTGCCTCTCACTCGTGCACGTCGCGCGCGTCGTATGGCTTGGTTAGCGGCACATGCTCCCAGATGATTTCCAATGAGGCAATGGAGACAAGTCTTTTTCACAGATGAGTCCCGGTTCACTCTTTTTCGTCCGGACGGTCGACGTCGTGTATACCGACGTCGTGGGGAACGCTTCACCGACGCTTGCGTTCTTGAGAGGGATAGGTTTGGGGGTGGCTCGGTTATGGTCTGGGGAGGGATATCTCACGGGGTAAAGTCACCGTTGATTGTGGTAGCCGGGAATTTAACTGCCGTAAGATATAGGGATGAAATCCTCCGCCCGGTTGTTGTTCCATTTGTGCAACAGCGTCAACTAATTTTCCAGCATGATAATGCCCGGCCCCATGTAGCCAGAGTTTGTCAAGACTTTCGCGCTGACCATAACATTAACCCACTCGACTGGCCAGCGTACAGTCCCGATTTGTCCCCAATCGAATATATGTGGGACGAACTTGACAGGAGGATAAGGGGGTGTCGGAATACCCCTTCTAATCTCGACCAACTAAGGACTGCATTGTTGGAAGAGTGGAACAATATCCCAATAAGAAGGATAAATGCACTGATGAATTTCATGCACAAGAGAATCAGGGCTGTGACAGATGCGCGAGTGGTGAATACGAGATACACTGACAAAACAGTGGATTTCACTGTGCGATATTGAGCGGTACCGTCAATTGTGATTCAATTACTAATGAATTATCGGTCAAAACCTAATGCAATTTTGGTAATGTGTTGACTAAAAATGTATTTTTAATACTCATATAAAATATTGTATATAACAGCAAACACATCACTTTAAATCACCTCAAATGTTTACCCTGTGTTTCTTTATCCTTTCAGTATATATTTCCAGCAATATTTCCCTGAATATGGTGGGACGTTTCTACTATTGCTCAGTATACATTCCATATATGATCCAAAACTCGATTTAAAACTTATATGGTCAGCCTCCGTGGAGACATACATAAATTGCGCATGCCGCCCATATTTCAGGGCGTCAGCGCGGGGTATTGGGTATAGTTTTCAACTAGCAATAACCACGCCTCGGATAAACCTCATTGGCTATGGTACCGCCACTGCGCAAAGCTACCATCAACTGTCAGTCCTAGGTATTTGACCATCCTACATCTATTCAGGTAATGGCTAGTGAATCACTGCAACGTTCGTAATTCGTTTGTAAAAAGTGGCGATCACTCATAGCCACACATGGGTTGGCAAGAGTTCCCTTCTATGCAATGTCTGTTGAGTTATGTTCAAAACCCCTCATATTGTTGGTCTACATACATTGATGTAAAGTGTGATTGAATAAAATGTGGCTGCGACTGGAACATATGACGTATGACCATTGCTAATATGGTAGAATATACAGTGGGGTCAGCGTGTAAGTGCACACACGAACGAACACGACAGGTTGGAACCAACCTGTCGTGTTCGTTCGTGTGTGCACTTACACGCTGACCCCACTGTACCAGCCTGCGTATCCGAACAACACGCGGCCCTTTTACTTGATATATGAAATTTATTATTTATAATTTTTACTTAAAGGTACATGCCCACTCAGTAAGCACAACTTGTTCTTTATATCAGGGACATCATCTGAGACATTTTCTGGCAAAATAAACATTCATTCACCATTACCCCACGTATTGATTGGCATTATGCGACATTTTATATCAGACGTACATTTCCACACTGATACCAGGGGCAATAACCGTGTTTCCTTAAAATTTTATCTGACATTACTATTTCTTCTCGGTATGTATTTGTTTGATGTGCAATGATCATATTTTATAATCTGTTGAAAATATTATTCGTTTAGGCGACGCATTTAATTAGTATAAATAATTAGAACATATCATGCCTCATTTGCATATGCAAATAGCCTGTTACCACGGCGAGTCACTATCAGTAAAATAAATATTATGATAATGATTATATCTGTATAGCGGGCACTCGTAATTTATAGAACTGGTGGCATAGTGACACACTCATACACTTATTTAATTCCTATAAAGAACAGTTTGTGCCTACTGAGTGGGCATGTATCTTTAATATATAATATATGTATGAATCTGCATGTGACGCAAAAGTGCGTATCCGATATTGCATCTGGCAACACACGAGTCTAAACGGCGTATAGTGAATACCCTGATCAAACTAACCATCGATGTTCTAGCGCGTGAGATGATACGAGTCTGCAATGGTCGTCGTGGTCACAGGTGGAAGACTCGGACCTATAAATCAAAAAAATAATGCCTATTAAAAATATCCCATTACCCCACCCACCTGGTATCGTACTGTACATCATTACGTTAATATCATTTAATCAGTAATATACATAATAGATGATAGTACTGTATGAGACCAAGTGGGTGGGGTAATGGATTTTTGGTAATGGGCATTTTGTTGGTGTCACAGGTCCGAGTCTTCCACCTGTGGTCGTGGTGGCTAGTGAACTGTGAATTCACAGACTGCGTTAATGCGTAGACTGATCTGGAACTTCGAACAATGGTCACCAAGGCAAAGCACAAAGTTCCTCGTGATGAGCCGTGCCTAATTACATCTACATATACTACTTTACGACACGGACATTCATGGTTCAGCCTCGTATGATATTACAGGTTTTCGCATACCTCATGTACAATGAATTGAGTGTAATACTGATTTACAGTTTGCCTGCTTTACAGAGAAACCTCTCTAAGCCGGACACCCTGGGCAACAGTTTGCCTGCTTTACAGTGAAGCCTCTCTAAGCCGGACACCCTGGGGAACAGTTGGCTTGTTTTACAGTGAAACCTCTCTAAGCCGGACACCCTGGGGAACAGTTTGCCTCATTTACAGTGAAACCTCTCTAGCCGGACACCCTGTGGGAACAGTTTGCCTGCTTTACAGTGAAGCCTCTCTAAGCCGGACACCCTGGGGAACAGTTTGCCTCATTTACAGTGAAACCTCTTTAAGCCGGAGGTCTCCAGGGTGTCCGACTTAGAGAGGTTTCACTGTAAATCAGGCAAACTGTAAATCAGTAAATGGAATAGCCCAAGTTGTTATTCCTTAAAGGTACATGTCCACTCAGTAGGCACAAACTGTTCTTTATATCAGAGACATCATCTGAGACATTTTCTGGCAAAATAAACATTCATTAACCATTACCCAACGTATTGATTGGCATTATTATACATTGTATATCAAACGCAAATTTCCACACTGATATCAGGGGCGATAACCGTGTTTCTTTAAAATGTTAAGTGCCATTACTATGTATACACTGTATTTATTTTTTGATCTGTAATATATCATGCCTCAATTGCATATGACAATAGCCTGATAGCACCGCGCGTCACTATCAGCAAAATAACTATTACTAACTTATTATATCTGTATAGCGGACACTCGTAATTTTTAGAACTGGTGGAATAGTGACACAATTATACACTTATTTAATTCCTGTAAAGAACAATTTGTGCCTACTGAGTGGTCATGTACCTTTAAGTGACATGTCCGGTAATAGTAAAATAATGGATATTTTGCCTGAACAAAGCAATATCTACAGAACAAGCATCTGAGGCTTAACCCTTTCACCCCTAAGTAACTGGAATGGATTTTGATATGTTCATTTTGCAACCAACCCAACCGTCAAACAATTGTTTTCAGACAAGTCCATTTATGAAAAGGGGATATTTTTTGTTCTCAAAAATATTAAAATTACTTTCAAAAAGTGCAGATCCTGATGAGACGGCTCGTTACGAGCCGGCTCATCTGGATCTGCACTTTTTGCATAAAACGGTATATCGGGATTTCGGGTTCAAAGGGTTAATGTACATGTACATTCGCTCGCGTGTTGTACATATACAGATTACACGTCCATTTATTTTTTCGAAAGCATCTGGGCGCCGTTTCACTAAACTTCGTACGACTGAAATGTTCGTAATTGAAAAATTATAATAGTCTGTAAATTTCAGATTAACACTGTTTTCTTGTAATCAATTATTGGATTTACATTTATTGAGTATAGGCTGCATATGAAGCATATGCTCAATAAATGTAAATCCACCAATTGAAAGTTCCAGATGATCCAAAATGCACTTACGAATATTTTATTCGTACGAAGTCTGTTGAAATTACCCCCGAAGCTTAATACGTACATACATGTAACAAAAACTCGCTCGTGATTGTATATGCATAAACGAGTGCATTAATCAATAATGAATCAGCTATTCACTGAAGATTCAGCATATTATGAAATATTAATATTAATAAAATACATAACATGAAAATATTATATTTCGAATTCTTATACCTCGCTACAGGAGGGTGGCGTCACTTTATACTCTTCACTATACGTAACCGCAGTGATATACTCCGGCGGTGGGGCCACATACTGGGCAGGATAGTGCGGTTCCGTACCATTACCTGCACCATCGGACCTTGGCAGACGGGTATCATCAGCATTTAAATGTTCACGACTGTTATAAGGCGACGACGTGTTTACGTCGTGTCCGTAGGACGACTGTGCGTCTGTGGCGGCCGGGTGTATCTCCGGAATAGTCTGAGCGCCAGAGCTACCTGGTATTTGTTCCAGGCTCTCATAGCTTGGAGGTAAATTTGAACTTTGCGCTGGACTATTTCTTCTGTTTGTTCTCGTTTCTGCCAGTTCCACCCGCAATTCAATATTTTCCTGATCCGATCTGTCTCTGGTTGTACGTGTGTCCGACGTGTCTCTATTTGATCGACTGGGCGCAATCTAACAATAATATTAAACATTTGAAATTACGAATTCAGTACATGCAGGCGTGGATCCAGGATTTCGGGTTAGGGGGGGCGTAACTATTTTGCAATACTTGACTATATTATAGTCGATAATATAGTCAAGTATTGCAAAATAGTCGACCGAGCGGAGCGGAGCAGAAAAATGCATGGAATACATGGCACTTGGCATGAAACGTGCCTTGTAACTTGTAAAAAA
>CM055268.1:49958444-50019548 GCA_029237695.1 Conchocele bisecta
GTATCTGCATGGCAGATTCAGGTGGGGCGGACCCGGCGTGCGCCCCCCCCCCCCACCCCCCCTAAAATTCGCCGAGTGACGATTGTTTACAAGTTACAAGGCACGTTTCATGCCAAGTGCCATGTATTCCATGCATTTTTCGGTCGTTGTCTTATTGCTTCAAAATTTAAACGTTTTCAATCAAAAATCATGTATAAACATACCGTGACAGTGTCAATATTTTTGCTCCAAAATGCGCCAGAACGCAGGAAATGCGATGTAGATTTCAAAATGTTTCCACACCAATATACTCCATGGGAAATGCAAGCATTAACAAGTTAGCCCGTGAGCCAATAACCGAAACCCTCCCTCCCTCCCTCCCTGTGGGATTTTTGCAGACATATATTTCCTGAAACTACATTCAATTATGAGTGTCAATCCGTTGTCTGCGCTCTGTAACCCGATGGATGAACATATGGCGCCATTTTCAAGTATGTCACCCTCGGTATTTTTAGTATCTTGAAAAATCGCATTTTTAATAAAAATTGCCTAACTTATATCCTTTTGTTCGAATAAGATGGTATTTTCGTACGTTTTCCGACATTTTGAACACCATGGAATAGAATAATATACAATTGAAATAAATTTAACAATCTAGAAGTCATATTTTACAGGTTTTATTACCCCACCCACCCAATTTCAATGGTAAAATATACATGTTAATAACTTTATGAAAAGTTGGCGTTTTTTCATTTTATCAATGTCAATGTAGTCTAGTAGGGCCAATTGAACATATCCAATGTATATACGTCGACTATTTAGTGTCTACCACAAAATATACAAAGTGAAAAATAACGTATTTTCGACCATTCCCCACCCACTCATTTTACAATGGCAATTTAACAGGTATGTAATATTATGCAATTTAACAACATTATAACCGCTTACTATGGATTGAAAACAACTCAAATATGTAACATTATTGTCCATACTTACTAAATATACTATGAGTCCGTGTTTTCGTCCGTCTGTACTGACATTTCTCAAATAAAAATTGACGGTACCGATTTTGAAATATATCCGAATATTCAAACATTTCGGGGCACTAGATCATTATCGGCAACAGTAGTTGATCTACAACATTAATAATCTCGTTATAGTGGCGAGACAATCCTCACAGCATCAGGCAAGATGAAACACAATAGGCAAAAACTGAAACCACATATAATACAATTCAAGAGGCAACATACATCATGGTTTACAGTATTCAACTTGCAATACAAAATATTCTACATGTTGTTCAAGTCAAAACATCGCACCTGTGGCGAGGCAATCCTCACATCATAAGGCAAGATGAAACACAATAGGCAAAAACGTAATCCACATATAATACAATTCAAGAGGAAACACATGTCATGGTTTACAGTAATCAATTTGCAATACAAAATATTCTACATGTTGTTCAAGTCAAAACATCGCACCTGTGGCGAGGCAATCGTCACAGCATCAGGCAAGATGAAACACAATAGGCAAAAACTGAATCCACATATATTACAATTCAAGAGGCAACACACGTCATGGTTTAAAGTATTCAACTTGCAATGCAAAATATTGTACATGTTGTTAAAGTCAAAACATCGCACCTGTGGCGAGGCAATCCTCACAGCAAGATGAAACACAATAGGCAAAAACGTAATCCACATATAATACAATTCAAGAGGAAACACATGTCATGGTTTACAGTAATCAACTTGCAATACAAAATATTCTACATGTTGTTCAAGTCAAAACATCGCACATTGGCGAGGCAATCCTCACAGCATGAGGCAAGATGAAACACAATAGGCAAAAACATAATCCACATATAATACAATTCAAGAGGAAACACATGTCATGGTTTACAGTAATCAACTTGCAATACAAAATATTCTACATGTTGTTCAAGTCAAAACATCGCACATGTGGCGAGGCAATCCTCACAGCATCAGGCAAGATGAAACACAATAGGCAAAAACGTAATCCACATATAATACAATCCAAGAGGAAATACATGTCATGGTTTACAGTAATCAACTTGCAATACAAAATATTCTACATGTTGTTCAAGTCAAAACATCGCACCTGTGGCGAGCAATCCTCACAGCATCAGGCAAAAACTTAATCCACATATAATACAATTCAAGAGGCAACATACATCATGGTTTACATTATTCAACTTGCAATACAAAATATTCTACATATTGTTAAAGTCAAAACATCGCACATGTGGCGAGGTAATCCTCACAGCATCAGGCAAGATGAAACACAATAGGCAAAAACTTAATCCACATATAATACAATTCAAGAGGCAACATACATCATGGTTTACAGTATTCAACTTGCAATACAAAATATTCTACATACTGTTAAAGTCAAAACATCGCACATGTGGCGAGGTAATCCTCACAGCATCAGGCAAGATGAAACACAATAGGCAACAGCTTGATCCACATATAATACAATTCAAGAGGCAACATATATCATGGTTTACAGCATTCAACTTGCAAAAAAAAAAGTATACATGTTGTTAATGTCAAAACATCGCATCTATGGCGAGGCAATCATCACAGCATCAGGCAAGATGAAACACAATATACAAACGTTCCAGCCACATATAATACAATTCAAGAGGCAAAATACATCATGGTTTACAATATTCAAATTGCGATCCTCACAACATCAGGCAAGTTATGTGAAGTTCTAATTGTAAGAGTAGGTTAAGATAAATCCAGACCAGTCATACGCGTCATCAGTGTCAAACATGGCATCAAGTAGGCTCTCTGCTTCAGGATCTTCTGTTTCATCAGTATCAGGTACGTCATCCTGTTCCTCTATTAACAGATCAACCATTTCACTTGGCAGGTGATATCCTTCTGTCCACTTGCATTCTAACAAGCCATTGTTAACTTCCCATCCATGTTCATCTGGTGGCGGTATGTCTGCATCACGCCGGTCAGCATTGTTCCAAATGAGCGTTTGATAGTTGGCTCTTGCTACATGCATTTTCAGTGACGATCTGCATGGTGGTAAAAGGCTCAGGTCAGCCCCATTGTACGTCGAAAGAAAATCGCCAGACCTGGGGCTACACTTTTGTAGAAATAGCTCCATTCGTAGCTTGTTGATATCTGTAATGTCTGATTTGTTGTACAGCAAGCATACAAAGTGTTCAAGCGTTTGCAATAGCTTTTCATCAACAGACTGAGACATTCCCAACTTCTGGAAGGCTTCAATAAACTCTGGATGCCGCTGGAGTGTTTTCAAAGGAGTAACTTTACCACGCCGAACGAAAGCACTTGTGCTATCACAGCCTGTAAAAGCATGGAGTGCAGGCAATGCCAAACGCAGTTCAGTTCCTATGTCTCCAATGACACCATGTATGTCAACCAGCCGCCTCTTGTGCCCAACTCCGGTATCTAACAGCAGTGGTTGTTTCAGCTTCTGTCCGAATTTCAACATCAAAACAAACACATCCGTGTCTGGGGATCTCACAATAATGGTGCTGTTCTCTGGTGTATGCAGTGCATGGTACTCACAATGCAGGATTAGCAGTGTATCCGCCTCCTCTTGCGATGAGTTCAACTCCTCTATCTCAACAGTTTGTGTAGTCTTACCATCAGTGCTAGTTAGCTGCATACATTGCTCCCCGCTTACAAACTGAATAGTCTTGCCGATCAGCTTTGGAGCGTACTTATCTTGCATCCTTCATTACATGAGAAGTCTAATTAGTTGTGTTTTGTTTGAATTGTTTGACAAGAACAGTTTCCAATCTCGTGGAACTTGTGTGAGAGGTCCTTTTATAATGTAAGTCTTTAATGTACCCCTGCGTAGTCGCTCAGATGCTTTTATTGACAAGTCTTGGTATGTATCTGTCACAAAATCAACACGATCAACTTACGGGAGCTGATGATATATGTTATCTGCAAGATCCGCGAATGTGTTTGGCAAAGCGGTCTGCATGTGCAACAGTGCATTGCCGTCAATAATATAGCTCACTTGACCCGTCGGAGGTACATCAACACTATGTGATTGTCCTTCAAGCTGGTGCATGAGTTTAGCTTTATCAGTGGCGAGCGACCATGGTACAGGTCCCAATGCACCTTTTCCATGTCAATGTTGTGTTTGAGAGCAAGTGAAATTAGCTGCCCAAATATATTTCGTTCAGCTACTAACTACTTTGTCTTTCTCTGCGTACCAGTGAGCTTCACAGCTTTAGCGAGTGATGCAAATGTTTTCAGGCGCAACTGTTTTATTGGTGCATGAAAGCTGACTGACGTTTCAACAAACCGCTCCTGGACAAACCGCGCAAACCTTTGTTTTCCTGTCATTTCTGCAGACAGCAGATCGTCAACGACATCTTTAGGAGCTGGCGCCCCTGAAGATATGCAATAGAGCGATTCATCTGATACTTCAAACGGACCTATACAATTTCCTATTGCATTGATAATTTTCTTGACGTCTGTTTCACTTCTGGATATTTCCAAAGTTCGTGTGTCCTTGTGTCAAGACTGTTCATGCGCGTTCATATCAGCCAGTTCAAGCGTAGCATCCATGTAGCTAGCTCGGAAGTGTCTCGTCATACACCATCTGTAGTGTGCTGCATAATTGCGGCTGAAACCTATGATACCTCCATGTGACTTAGCATGGCGATTTATGGTTTGCTCTATTGTGATATCCACGCCATTTCTGGATGACGGAACACTGGATCGGTTCACGCTGAATCCATTGTTCCTCAACATATCTGTGCTACGGCCAAATCAAATGTAACTATTGAACTGTGTTGTCCAACTTCTTTTGTTGCAGCCCGTGTAATGTTCAAACATGCTGAACTGTTTTTATTTAACGGTCTTTATCTGCTGCGGCAACAAACCAACTCAAACAAAATTATAGGTCGCAAGCGAAACATGCATGCAGCCCCCTTGTAATATTAATAACACAGACATGTATCCGATAACCGCATTCTCATTTCGACCTAATTATATTAACTTTATGTAATTTTCACAATTAACAAAATGGAATTGCGCCTTATGCTTGTCGTTGTTGACAACGACAAAAATACCCGAAATGGCCATTATATAATACCAGTTTGGCGGCCATTTTGAAAATAATTACCGTTGATAGCACACCAGAAATAATGCAAATCGATGTGAAAAAGGATCTGCCATGTGAATATGTTGCTACTGACATGATTACATTGTAGGTAGCTCATCGTGTGGTGAAAAAAAATGTTGCAAGCATAAACAATTAAGTATTTTGGCGGCCATTTTGATAATTGTGGCTATTTGAGGATCGTATACAATATAAAACTTATTGTAAGTCATTTTATACTCAATTGGTGAAAAAATGATATCGCTTAACTTGGAAGAGCGTGATTTAAATGACACATATCGGCCTGAACTAAAACCACCCAGTTTTGTATGGCGGCCATTTTGGAAAATGGCCGCCATTTGTTCATCCATCGGCTTTGTAGGCGCAGACAATCAGGTTTGATAGACAATAGGTTACTGAATCCGAAAAACATACTGACCAAAAATCCCACAAGGGGGGGGGGGGGGGAGGGGAGGTTATTGGTGGCTCAAGGTCTAAGTCGATATTAATCGATAACAATGCACCTGTGATTTCAAGATCTAATTATAGAACATAGAATCATTGTCATACATACGTGCACCTATATGGACCTACGGACATGACTTTTTTTTTTATTAATTCGTTCTCACGAAATAACAATTCGTTCCCTCAATTTAACAATTCGTTCCCTCGAATTAACAATTCGTTCCCACGATATAACAATTCGTTCCTTCGAATTAACAATTCCTTCCCACGAAATGACAATTCGTTTCCCCAATTAACAATTCGTTCCCTCAATTTAACAATTCGTTCCCACGCCACGATATAACAATTCGTTCCTACGAATGAATAATTTCGTGGGAACGAATTGCTAAATTGAGGGAACGAATTGTTATTTCGTGGGAGCGAATTCATAAAAAAAGAATTATACGTATGCACCTGTGGCTAAGACAGATGGTTCGTATCTGATGCACAGGCCCGTACGCAGGGGGGTAGGGGGGGGGGGGGGTGCGACGGGTGGGACGGGTGCGTACGCACCCCCCTAAATTCGCCGAGGTCCGCTATTTTTCAAACAGTAATCTCAACAAATCTTGAAATGCATTAATATACAGGTAATTTTCATGAAAATGTCACAATTTACCACCGTTGAAATCCGAATTTAAATGACATAAAATGCAGGAGAGTGCATTTCAGGCCATCTAGGTTTAACAAATTTCAGAGGGGTACGTCAGGGGCGAGCCCCATGTAGTGGCGCGAGTACGCTAGGGGGTAACCCCCTAGCGTACTCGCGCCACTACATGGGGCTCGCCCCTGACGCACCCCCCTGAAGCACCACCCAATGGAAAATCCTGCGTACGGGCCTGGATGCATATAGCGTAGTGGTTACAGTTATCTCTCTTTTGTAAATTAATCCACGTTGTTGACTTTTGTCACTCATTTCATACTCCCAGATTTATGCCGTCGTTAATATGTTTATTTTAGTAACATTATTCAATATACATGTAGCTTATAGCAGCATTTTTTAGTTGTGTTCAAAAACAAGAATCATCCCCTCCCCTCCCCGTACTGTCGTTTCTACGAAATACATGTACATTTACATGTACCTACTAAATCCCGCTTTTGTTTCACGTTGTTTGATATATACATACGATTTATTTTTTAAATATATTGTGAACACTGTAAGCCCTAATCTGACTGTGATGTGCATCCTTATCTGTGGCGCTGTAAACACGTCAAACTCTATCTAAGACATATAAAATGTGATTGAATCTGCTATATCAGAGAAGTAATACTATACAGTGAAATAATTGGTTATACGAATAAATCAAAGGACTGAACGTCCTGAAATTCTTCGCAGTATGTGTTTGTATATGACAAATAGACGAATGATTAATCTAGAGTGGAACACGTTTCAAGTAGATTCATTTGTAGCTTGAAGACTCGAAGAATAGAAGGAATGTAGAACTTTTTGCCCGATACGCTTGTTTCTGACAAACTATGAAACCGATCCGGACAACTATTCATGGCCATTTGATCAGTTAAAGATGTTGTCCATTTTCAGCTAATTTCAGATGAAGATGTGAGCAGCACATATATTGCGGGTTTCACTTTTGAAAACACGGGTTTTACGCCATAACAATAGTTCTAACAACTTAGCCAAATCGCCTTTCAGTGTGATAAATATTTTGTTTGTTCTTCTGTGCTAAATGTATATCATTGCAAATGATTCGCGATTCGTAGCTGCCATGGTTCGGTGCACGAATACAATCTACGGTTTCGGCTTCCATTCTCAGAATGGAAATCACTATTTTTCCATTTTGGGGTTTCCAATAATCTATTTTTAACTCAACGTTTTCGCCCCCTTGTCAATTCGGCACAGAAAGAGCACTCAGACGGGTTTTCATCGAGTGTTTGTTTATTTGAGTCACATCATGTCGTTTGTTTATTGTCGTTTGCAATTATGTCGTTATTGTGCGTTTTTTTTTTAAAATTGCCGTTGTCTATGTGGTAAGAATATATGCCTAATTTTGTTGTACGGGAATACTATTGTAATTACGAATTGTGCACTTTATAGAATTCCGCATTTGCTATGAAAATTTCGCTAAAATGTCATTTACAGAAAATATAACAGTTTCTGTAAAAAAAAATCGTAAAATTTCGCACATGTTCATAGGTACAAAATCACATGGCGTGTCCCGTAATTGAGACACGCGATGTGATTTTGTACCTTCGGACAACTGCGTAAATTCATGTTATATGTTTACAAACTTTACAATATTTTACGTAAATGGCGTCAAAAATTGAAAAAACCTTCAGAGTACATGCGTATGTACTCTGAGAAAATTGTCAACTTTTGACTTCATTTAGGAAAAATATTGCAAATTTCGTTAACGTATTGGACCCTTTGAACCCGAAAGCCCGCTATATCGGTTTATGCAAAAAGTGCAGATCCAGATGAGCCGGCTCGTACGAGCCGTCTCATCAGGATCTGCACTTTTTGAAAGTAATTTAAATATTTTTGAGAACAAAAACACCCCCTTTTCTTAAATGGACAAATCTGAAAATCATTTTGTGACCATTGGATTGGTCGGAACATTAGCATATCACAGTCCATTCCAGTTCCTTAGGGTTGAAAGGGTTAATGAAATTACGCAGATGTCCGAAGATTTTACAAAATTACATGGCGTGTCCCATATATTACCTGGGATGTCCATCGGCTCCATGGTGTCGTCGGTCTGGGAAACAACCAAAGTGGTCGTGTTACGCCCGCAGCCGTCCCGCAAGTCAACATCGGAGAAGTAAAAGTTGACGCGATTGTAACCATAAATGCCGGCCTTGATATAGAGAATGCAGTCGGTCGGTTGGATATCGAAGGTGAACTTGATCTGCCCCGAGAAGAGGTCACCGTGGGCCATGCTGATAGTCCTCCCGCACATGCGGTCCATGTAGTCTAAACATAGAAAATACGATCCAGTGAAACCACTCTAAACCGAACAACCTTGCCACATCACTGTGTTAAATAATGACCGATTTCACTATCAAATATCGCTGATGTTTATCAGTGTTCGTGATGGAAATGCACACAGGCATGCAGTTCAGTGCTCTTACATCGGAATCACAATGGCACATCTCTAAACCGGACACCCTGGGACGTGTGCTAGGGTATTTTACCAATTCACCATTCAAATACTATACATCTGTCGTTCATGTAGCTCACACTATAATATTATCATTAATAAGTGTTAGCTCACTATAATTCCAGCACAAAAATATTTATACAATTCCCTAACATTTGATTGGCCCGTAGCAAGTCTCTGTCCAAAATGTATATCCCAGTAAACTCCCACGCCGAACTACTTTCCGTAAACGTGAGGCGCAGTTAAAATAATTCTTAAGAAAACGGAAAATAAACACATTTTCTTGATGAATTTATTTCAAATGCTGGAATTATAAGGAATTAATGGTCTTTTTGTGGAATTTATTGGGGATATAAACTTGGAAAAGTCGTGAGAATACTGGACGAGGCCTTAAAAAATTACAATTTTCGAAAAATAAAAAAAAATCATTGTTTTTTTTTTGATTTTTGTTTAAAATGGTAATTTTTTATCGCTTCGTCCAGTATTTCCGCGTCTTTTCCAAGTTTATACCCCGATAAATTCCACAAAAAGGCCATTCATTCCTATAATATTACCGCTTACACAGTTAAACCTCTTTAAACCCGACACCCTGTAAGTCACGGTGTTGGTAATCTTGGTGGGTTTCTTTGTCGCTTATCTCCGACATTAAAATATGTTTGTGATAAACACGTGTCTTTGGGTGGTTATATGCCAGTTTTACAGTGAAACCTATCTAAACCGGACACCCTGGGGACCTCCCAGGGTGTCCGGTTTAGAGAGATTCCACTGTATTTTTAAAATCAAAGGTATCAGTCAAAGATAGGACATGCGACTCAAGAAGACTATGAATACCACTTTATCCCGTCAACACAGTGCGTATGTGCCGTGAAACACGGTGCCGTGAAACATTTTTGATATCCAATCAATACATTTTTTTTTGCATTTTACAACCATTTGTAGGTGTTGACGGGATAAATAGAATAGTAGGTTAATGCCGTGAATGGGAAAAAATATCTGGCGCGGCACGGAAACGGGATGTGCTCGGCAGAGCCTCGCCCATCCCGTTTCCTGAGCACTTGCCATATATTAACCTACTATTCTCTATCTATTTTCCTTATTTCTGAACCAAAATATATGTTGTGACCACTGATTTGAACCGTCTCGGCGAGACGGTTCAAATGAGTGGTCACAATATATACTTCTGATGAGAAATAAAGAAATTCCTAAGCCTTGCCGGATATTTTTTCCCATTCACGGCACTAACCTACTATTCTCTATGTATGCTTGTCTACGGAGCCCCTCAGGGGACATGGATTTCTTTTTAATAACTTTTCCCACGAAATAACAATTCGTTTCCTCAATTTAATAATTCGTTACGTCGAATTAATAATTCGTTCCCATGATATAACCATTCGTTACCTCGAATTAACAATTCGTTCCCACGATATAACAATTCTTCCCTCGAATTAACAATTCGTTCCCACGAAATGACAATTCGTTCCCACAATTTAACAATTCGTTTCCACGAATTAACAATTTGTTACCACGATATAACCATTCGTTCCCTCGAATTAACAATTCGTTCCCACGATATAACAATTCGTTCCCTCGAATTACCATGAAATGACAATTTGTTCCCCCCACGAAATGATAATGTGTTCCCAAAATTTAACAATTCGTTCCCACGATATAACAATTAATTTCCACGAATTAACAATTTGTTCCCGTGGGAACGAATTGTTAAATTGAGGGAACGAATTGTTAATTCGTGTGAATGATTAATTCGTGGGAACGAATTGCTATTTCGTGGGAACGAATTAATAGGATTAATTAGTTATTCTATTTCTATACGGCAATAAACATTTGATATACCATGTATGTTAGACTATGTGCTAGCAGTACCCCCACCTCTCACCCCCACACCCACAACATGTGTACGACATGATTGTTTTGGTTCCCTGGGATGTACTGAATACGTTAAGAAATGTTAACAGAAAATTATTGGGTCCCAGTGCTATTTTTGGCCAAATATGCAAATTAGGTGCCGCCAGTTTTCATATATTTCGACCTCATATTACTATAGAAATGTGGTAGCCGTCATGGCATACATTTCTCTCATAAGGAATTGACATGTTTTAAACATATTATTTATAGAGAATAGTAGGTCAGTGCCGTGAATGGGAAAAATATCTGGCAAGGCTTAGTTAGGAAACGGGATGGGCGAGACTCTGCCGAGCACATCCCGTGATAACAAGATATCAAAAATGCTTCACGGCACCGTGTTTCACGGCACATACGCACTGTGTTGACGGGATAAAACACATATCTTGCCCACTAATCAATGTGATTTCTTTCGATGTTTTTATGCCTAATTTGCATATTCATGATTATGCAAATAAATCGGTATTGAACTCCTTGACCATGCAAACATATATCTAGACACCTAAATGTTTCTCCTATCATGTTTAACAAGGAACACATATGCAGTATTTTTTTCTCAAAAATGGCGGCACCTAATTTGCATATTTGGTTAAAATTAACACCGGGCCCAATAATGTTTATTTATGTTAACATTTTAAAATCATGGCGTACACATGGTGTGTGTGTGTGTGGGGGAGGGGAGGGGGGGGGGGGTGTGTGTGTGTGTGTGTGTGTGTGTGTGTGTGTGTGTGTGTGTGTGTGTGTGTGTGTGTGTGTTTTGGCATACAAAATAGCCTGATACGTGCGTCTCTATCAGTCAATTAATCAAAGTACTGAAAGTACTGAAACAAGGTTATCTCCACAAGATTATTAATAAGTATTATGTATTTATCATGTTTATATAATGATGTGTAATGGCTTATCATCAGCTCAAGTCAAGGATGCACCGTTGTTGTTGTACTACATAAACTTGAAAACACATGGAACTGTACATGGGCGTGGGCAGTGTGGAACATACTTGTACAGGACCTGCAACCTGTATGTACTGGATCTGCACGAATTAAATGATAGGTTCACTTACTCCATAGAAATAAACAATCAACCTCGCCATGTCTCCCAATATTGTTTACATTATTTGGCCACTGCAACTGTGTTTACATCACGTGCCCAAAAGCTTTCGTGTTTACTATTACATGCTACACATATGTTGAAAACTGGTGTAAAAACACCCCAACATGTTTCTCAAGTGAAATTGGGTAGTATTGAATCTGGTGCCCGTTTCGCTAAACTTCGTAATGATAGCATTACAGAACCTCGTTAATATGTCTACATAAATCTTCGTAAGAACATGTTTGTCGTACGACGTGTAGCGAAACGGGCCTCATGATTTGGCAGCAAACCGTGTATGTGACCTCAAAACATCCGGATTATTTTACGACGGTCTACTTTTGCATACCCCCTGGGCGCCGTTGCACCACTTAGCATGTGCTGACATCAAATATACCAAGTTTTGAAGGTGACCTGCTGAAAACTGTAGTAGTTCGCTGGACAAGAAAAAATGTGATGTGCAGAAATGCACAATGCTGCTGTACACGGGCCATAGCATGAACATGCTGGTTTCGGATGTTTTGTCATGATAGCTTACATATACAGTCTCTAAACCGGACACCCTGGCGACCCTATTATTATGTTTAATTTAGATGGGTGTCACTGTAATTTAAATCATTGTCCTGTATGTTCTTGATTGTAAATGACGAACACTGTTCATGGAGTGCTTAATTACAGTGAACCTCTCTACACCGGACACCCTGGGGACCTCCCAGGGAGTCCGGTTTAGAGAGGTTCCACTGTATATAAATTACACAAATAACTAGGATACTTACATGTCTTGAATCCGTTATATTGGGAAATTGACAGTGAAAGCAGCAACATCATCCATATCAGGTGGACGGCTGACGGAGGCGACGAGAACATCTACGTCACACTGATAAAACCGGGCAATGCTGTGGACAAGATAGTATACAGTGAAACATCGTTAAACCGGACACCCTGGGAGGGTGTCCGGTTTAGCGAGGCTTCACTGTAATTAAGCACTCCATGAACAGTTTTAGTCATTTACAATCAAGAACATGCACGACAATGATATAAATTACAGGGAAACATCGCTAAACCGGACACCCTGTGAGGTCCCCAGGATGTCCGGCTCAGCGAGGTTTCACTGTAAATCTGGCGTCTGATTATTCCGAGGCAGGCATAGTTGTGTGCTATGCGATCACGAACAGCATTATTACCTGAGTTAAATGACCAGGAAACCCATCAAAATTATGATCACATATGTTTCTCGTTGTCCGGTTTAGAGAGGTTCCACTGTATAATGTAATCATTATTATTGTCCGCACAAGGGTCGCCGGTTGTGAACAGTTACCTTACAACTTTTGCCACCAGAAAAGCCCCAGACCATTCTGTGTATCCGCGCATATCAGGGTCTTCTTCACCGGTATCCCGTCAACACAGTGCGTATGTGCCGTGAAACAAGGTGTCGTGAAACATTTTTGATATCCTGTCAATACCCAATACTCAATATCCTGTCTCCAATTACCCAACATATACGTTTTTCCGGGCCTGCGTGCTATTTTTGGTTTGACACTGCTAATACCTTCTTTGGACTCTTCTTTGGACATTTCAACTGTATAGACCTTTTAAATGTTTGCTCAATGCTCAGGAACGGAAATCCAAAATGGTCGCCCACATTTCGAGTGAAATACCATTAGTGCCGCAGGAATTATTTGAAATGTCATAAACATCCATAGATTGTGGCTTAGCCATACTTACTCGAGTTATATTACATGAAATAGAAACTATTCATATGAAATTTCAATTTTATAGGATATTCCGGGTCAGAAAAAAAACCACACTTGCAACTCGTGTAATGTTTATCTGATAGCAATTTTCTATGACACATGGTAACACGTGCATATTGCTTATGTGGAAACTTGGTCGAATTGCCAGAAGTTCGGACATATTTGGAGCATCATTAGACGATAGCGTTGGTCTGCCAGGGTTTCCTGCATTCTGCGCTAGACTTTCAGAACAGATACAAGCCAATACAATTGGTTACCTGCCCCTCATTCCCTAGTCTCCCGCCAACCCAGCGATTCTCAAGGAGAAAATGGCCAATCTTGTTAACATTTCACATGCTCTAGATCATGAATGGACCATCATTACTGGAGATCAAGCCACGTATGAACTTGCAACAGTTATCCGACAAAAGCACGATTACCTATTCGGAAAGTCTGTCCATCCTCCTTGGTGGGTTTCATCGGACATACAATTTCACCAAGGCCATATGCAAGATTATACGTCACAGTCGTGCGGAAGAACTCATTACAACAACAGGTCTCTGCTCTGAGCCAATGAGATAATGGTCGGGGATTACTACCAAACACTTCATGCTATTCGAATGCTTAGTGAAGCATTCACTCACTTGCACTGGCGAGCATTCGAAAGCTGGGTACATGAGCACCACTAAAACGTTTGCAACACTCGTGTGACTCGGGTCATTGACGCCATTGTCGACAATGACATCGCAGCTGATAAACACATTCAACTGATCCGTGATATTTACCAGGAGCTGACCGATCTACGCAGGTGTCTTGCTCAGTTCAATCAGTCTGCAAATTCACCCCACAGCTTTGTTCCGGTTGACCTTCCTGAAAATGACATCACAAGTACACGATGCAGTCTTTGCCTCTGTATATTAAAGAAATGAAGGACCTGCCTTCCGGTACATGATTTGTTGATGGCTGTGGCATTTGTTGGCAGGCGAGCTGATGGGTGTCACAATGCTGTCTCGCCCGACATGCTTCTAGAACAAACATATATGGCATGTATAAGCAAAGGAGGTGTATGGTCTAGTTGGAATCACAACAAATCAATCAGTCCGAAACAAATGGGCATATAAGAAACATCACACAGTTGCTGTTTCATCCCAGTTGAAGCAGATGATTGACACGGACACGGATACAGCAGATGGTATCCATCATGAATCTGGTGATACCCAGATTATTCGCAGTAGAGAACAAGTGTTAACGATGATTGATGCTGTAGATGAAAATCCATATATGTCAGATAGCGACCATACCTTTAACATCGTCACAGGAGAACATGCTCAGCCCGTTGTGCAATCAGACATGACGAATCTCAGAGAGATTAGCCGTTGTGACTTAGGCAATGTAATCGTTGGAAATGACACAAATATTGTGAAGCTAAACACATTCTACTCTCAGCACAAACAGTCCAAGAAGTCGACCAAGACCCAAAGTAAAAGTCAGAACAATGAAATAGAGACCATGTTGAGAATGACACAGCTAATTGTCTCCGGATGTTGTAAACACTATTGGACATTATGAATGTAGCAAAGTGCCATCATCATTATTTCAGGAAGACGCCACCATGCGGACACAGGATACAAAGTCAAGTCTAGTAAAGGTGACATTGAAAGAAACGAAATTGGACACCGTATCCAGTCTTCCCGAAGGAGAACTTAACACAACCGTGCGTTGTTGATGCCATGCATTATGTAAACAAATAGTAATTCAAGAAAGGTGAAACGTTTAGCACGATTGGCGATCGTTATCTTGGGAAGCTGCTCAATGGCGCACCAGCTCGGACCAAATGTATCCACTTTTGTTGTGACATGTATCGATCAGTCAGTCTCAAATCAGCAACGCGTCAGAAACGAAAGCGATATACCCATAAAGCCAAGGCTTACGAGGTGTGGAAGCACTATCTCGCCCCTGGCGCCAGTGACTTCTTCGCACTTGATGAAAACAAGCTGCACTTCTCAATTACTTGAATGATGATTGGTCAGCAAGGCCACTAACACGGACAGATATAAACCTGTACCTCAGTGGAGGATTAAAAAAGAAGGCGAAAACCATATTAGTTACACATGAACAGGTATCCCCTGTTCCTCAGCTTGAATCCACACAAGAGGAAGCAGATACACGAATTAGTCTGCACACAGTTTATGCCGCTGAACATGGTACCGAGAAGGTAATCGTGCATGCCAATGACACAGACGTCGTGGTACTTTGCATTTACTATGCAAAACACAGATCAACTGGAGAACTTGAAGGAGTCGTGGGTTCGCATTGGTTTTAACACATATCTACCAATCCATGACATTGCATTAGTGCCCGGGCCTTCTGTGTGTGACAGATTGCCATTTGTCCAAAAGTCTCAGTGGCAGAGACATCACCAGCTACCCAAATTTCACTGGGAAGAGGGCATGGTTTGATGCAATGTTGACGGTTGAAACACCTGCCATGGAGCTCTTCGGCGAACATGACAACGATATCGGGTCAGAAATCACCAAAGAGGCAACATAGTTGTTGATCAAGGTAAACAGCAAGAAGGACGATGCCTTTGCTGATATTGTAAGTTTATGAGCAAGAAAGTTCCTTACTCAGAAATCAGCTGTCCTTCTCAAGTTACTCCCACGGACGAATTATGCATTCGGTATGTAAAACGGTCTGCACGTGCCACTATGATTGATAAACGTGCCCACCTGGCAAACCCGACTTTGCCAGCCTTCAACAACTTCGGCTGGTGGGACGACGACGCTGGAAAATCACCCAGCCCTGTATATTCAACCTCCAATCATTGGCCTGAATTAATTTCAGTCTTTGTCATGCAATTGCAAGACTAGTTGTACAAGTAAAAGATGTTCTCGTTCGCGAAGAAGAGTTTGCTGTTACATCGGTTGTAGATGCACCGGGAACACAAAGAAAGTGCCATCGTATTCAGGACACAGAGTCAGATTCGGATATTGATTGAACTACTAGATTCTACATCAGTATTATATTATTGATTGTAGACATACTATATTGAAAACGACGCCAACATTCAAGACACATGTCCATAATCATTATATTGTGTAATTAACATAGTTAAGATATATACAGCCAGAATATGGCGGCCATTTTGAATGATGAAACAAAATGTGCACTAATTGGAACGGTCGGTAGACATTTAACTGTATCATATCGTAACGTTTAAACTGACATTGTTGAATCTCGTTAGACCAAACACGTATTTCGTGCATATATAACTGTTACTTGTTAGGTATCTGTAGGTTTCACCCAAATTGGCGGCCATCTTGATTCTCGTATATATTGATACACACCGTTGTTGATATGAGGAAGATAAATATAATGGTCTTCTATCCATTCAATCGTCATATCCAATCCTTATAAAGCGTGTGTACACAACTTTCCCAATTATCTGCATAATTGACACGTTTCGGATTAATACGGGAAAATAAAAAAAAGAGTATGTTTATTTTCCCAACACTTGGGCAACATTATGTATACGGGGTACTGTCTTGGAACGGTCGTTGGAAACATTGAGCAAAAGTTACAGAGGTATATACAGTTACTTACTATAACCTTTATAGAAGACGTACACATGGTCAAACCATAAATAGCACGCAGCGGGCCCGAAAAAAAATCATTGGCGCCTTAAGTAAATGTACGGAGCCCCGCAGGGGACGTAGACTTTTTTTTTTTTTATTAATTTGTTCCCACGAAATAACAATTCCGAACAGTTCCCTCATTTTAACAATTCGTTCCCACGAAATAACAATTCGTTCCCACGAGATAACAATTCATTCACTCAATTTAACAATTCGTTCCCACAAATTAACAATTCGTTCCCACGAATTAACAAGTCGTTCCCTCAATTTAACAATTCGTTCCCACGGGAACGAATTGTTATATCGTGGGAACGAATTCTTAATTCGAGGGAACGAATTGTTATTTCGTGGGAATAAACTAATACACAAACTACATGTCCCCTGCGGGGCTCCGTACCAATGATACATGTGCGATAACAAGTTGAAGTAACAGACCAAGTTGTATAAATGCATTAACCCTTTCAACCCTAAGGAACTGGAATGGACTGTGATATGCTAATGTTCCGACCAATCCAATGGTCAAAAAATGATTTTCAGATTCGTCCATTTATGAAAATGGGATGTTTTTGTTCTCAAAAATATTAAAATTACTTTTAAAAAGTGCAGATCCTCATTAGACGGCTCGATACGAGCACTTTTTGCATAAAACGATATAGCGAGATTTCGGGTTCAAAGGGTTAAGGACTGCCGTGATAGAATATGACCTTTTGTTTCAAATATAGTAGAATCATACATGTGACTGAATATCTATATAAAGTATATCTAACCCTGTTCTTCTTAGAGCATATTATACAGAGCATTGGGTTGCCATCTCCACCATTTTAGTTTGTACATGCTATCGGACAGTTTCACCACTTGGAGCCTTTCACACGTACATTGAATAAAATGGCAGCAAATCTAATAACAATTGGTGCAATACATCCCAGATATATAGGACGACAATGTCCTATAAACTATTATTTCAGCAGACAGCAACAAGCTAGATATCTCACTCACAAACTATACAATGGACATTTTTTCAACGTGTAAAATGTCCAACTGATGCACTGTCTATTATTGGAAGTACATCTGACACAGGTAAAATCCATATTTACTCGCATAGCAGGTATGTGTGGTAATACAGGTATATATCTACATCACTGTGTGTTGTTCTTACTGGTAC
This sequence comes from Conchocele bisecta, assembly GCA_029237695.1. Taxonomy (NCBI): domain Eukaryota; kingdom Metazoa; phylum Mollusca; class Bivalvia; order Lucinida; family Thyasiridae; genus Conchocele; species Conchocele bisecta. The sequence goes on from CM055268.1 coordinate 49,976,701, forward strand.
ACAATATTTACTGAATTCTCAAACATTTGAACACAGGGTCAACAAATCCTTCAGACTTTGTATATACATTTGATGAAAATAAAGCATAGCACGCTGTAGTCTGATGTCTCCCCCATCATGTGGCACCAAATTGCATTCATATGTTTGTCATATTATTAGTGGTATGTGTCAAACGCAATAAGAGGTAAACTGGGCGATGGCTTGTACATACTAGGATGACCGACATGGCAACTTCATGTACTATATAGGAAATATACTTAAGGCCAAAAGAAACGTTACAGTATATAAATGGTTCTATATTTCGTGAGCAAGTATGTTTAAAAACCTGATGAAAAGTGTTTCTTAATGCTGAATATAATCTACAACCACTGCACCAAATCATTAGATGCATGTGTTTAAAGAGATTGTGTGAACAATGAAAAGACAACAACACCCTCCATTTCAAAAACTGCAATAAAGAGAACACACGTTCCTAGTGAATATTAATATCCCGAGAATAAAACGGATCACCTACAGTGATCACAATGCTGTATTGTCTAAACAGACACATAATGCAAGGGCAAACTGCTATTGAATGAGAGACAATAGCACGGGATAATGATGATTCCAACATGATAATGTCAGACGCCATTCGGCTCGTGTAACAAGCCAATGTCTACGTGGCAGAAACGTCAATGTCATGCCCTGGCCATCTCTCAGCCCAGACATGAATTGTATAGAGCATGCCTGGGATGAGATGAGACGGAGAGTTCGGTCAAGACTAAAGCCACCTGATAATGTCAGACAGCTTGAAGTAGCTCTTCAGGAAGAATGGGAAGCAATGCTTCAACGTGTCATTCGGTCATGTCTACATTCAATGCGCAGACGTTGCCAAACATTGATCAACGCCCAAGGTGGACACACTAGGTACTGAATACGGCCAATTCATCATTGTGATCACTGTAGGCGATCAATTTTATGCTCTGGATAATCAATATTGACTAGGAAAGTTTCCAAATTTTGTTCTCTTTATTGCAGTTCTTTAAACGAAGGGTGTTGTTGTATTTTCATGGTTTACACAATCTCTTAAACACATGCATCTAATGTTTTGGTGCAGCAGTTGCAGATTAAATTCAGCATTAAAGACATTTTACATCAGGCTTTTAAACATACTTGTTCGCGAAATATTGAACCATTTATATACTGTAAAGTTTCTTTTGGCCTTAAGTATAGTAAGAAGAGAATGTTCACAATTCCGGCACGTCAAGATGCCTGTATTAAGCAGATATGGCGTCACGAAATTAAGGCCAATTCAGCTTTACCTACACTTAATTATATACATGATCTATACTGCTCAAACTAGGTGCTAATTATTGATTTTATATTGTATATTTACACATACTTGTGTTACCTAACATTTGAAAGTGACATATAGGTCCATAGGGCCGGGTGTTTTCGTCAATATTATATTGTACATATTCCCTGTTTCGTTTAACACATGTCACTATAATAAACAAATTACTTACTTACTTACTTACTTTTTTTTTTGGTTTAGCTTATATTTAACGGCGGCACTGGCTCTAGGACCTTGCATGCCGTCTCCCAAGAATGGGAGAAAGAACGGAGGTAGAGATTTTTTGAGAGAAGCCGGTAATTCGTATTTACAGAGCAACTACGAATTATCGGTACCCATTCACAGCTGGGTGAACTGGAGCAGTGTGGGTAAAGTGTCTTGTTCAAGGACACAACGCAGCGCCTCCGGTACTTACTTACTTACTTACTTACTGTATGTTATGCTTATATCCCAGCACATTTACAAAGCAATTATGCATGCATCATTGGATGATCAGGGGCTCCACGGGTCCTTAACCCTTTCAACACCACATACCTCTATAGAGACAATGTTTGCAAATAGTGCAGATCCAGATGAGCCGGCTCGTAACGAGCCGTCTCATCAGGATCTCCACTGTTTGTTAATAGTTATCAAATTTGAAAAAAATTCCCTTTCTGAAGAATGGAATAGCCTGAAAATTTGAATGGACCAATGCAATAGCATGAAACAGTGACATGGAACAGCCCATTAAGTTACTTGGTGTTGAAAGGGTTAAATATACCTAAAGGCGTTAATAAATTTCACTCTATTTGAGTGCGTATCTCGTCTATTGTACGAGTTAGGCAATTTCGGAATAAAATCGTTTCTTATGAATTCTGTAAAATCGATTAATAAATGTCATATCAAAGTATTATACACGGAAACACATCTAAGTATACATACATTTATACATACCTACCTTTATGGCGTCACAATCGATGACTTCTCATGGAAAATATTATGATATAATTCCAGCACAAACATATTTACACAATTCCCTAACAATTGGCCCGTAGCAAGTCTCTGTCCAAAATTTATATCCCAGTAAACTTCCACGCCGAACTACTTTCTACAGGTGCTCTGTCAGTGCTGTCAATATAAACAAATGGCTGCCGTCTGTCAAAATAAACACATTTTCTTGATGAATTTATTTCGAATGCTGGAATTGTAAGGAATGAAGGGCCTTTTTGTGGAATTTATCGGGGATATAAACATGGAAAAGTCGCGGGAATACTGGACGAGGCCTTCCGGCCTTTGTACAGTATTCTGGACGAGGCCTTCCGGCCTTCGTACAGTATTCCCGCGACTTTTCCAAGTTTATACCCCGATAAATTCCACAAAACGGCCATTCATTCCTATACTCACACATGGATATTCAGAGTTCTGGCATCTCATTAGCACGGACGGCTTAGAATTGATAGTTGTTGATATGAATGACACAATGGAATACATGAGATCCACATCGCCAAACGCATTGAATAATGTCTACATATTACATTTGTACTTTACGTTTGTTTAGCAAGCCACTCGTACAACATATGCGACGCAAACACTTAACTGTACTGTAACTCCAGACAGGTTATGGATTTCGCTTATCTTTACAATATGCGTTAGTTTGTTCTACACACAGAACAACATGCTGTGTTGAGATACACGTGATGGTGACAATAATATTACACCAATATGGACAGTGTGTCCATGTAAATTTATATAAGAGAAACATAAGGAACGCGGTGTTGTCGACCATGACAGTGTTGACGTAAACTTTGTCGTCTGCTGTTTCTTTTTATTTATTTTTTCTCTTCACAAGCATGGTTTAACAACACTTTAGAATCATTTCCAACGGAAATGATTCCAAAGTGCTGTCAAGCCATGTTTTGGTCGAGAAAGACGACAGAATATAAAACAACAGCAGACGGCAAAGTCAATTTACGGTTAACATATGGTGCTTATCCAGGCGCCTCGAGATAACGCCGTACATGTGACACGGCTATATGGGTCATGGGTATTTGTCATATAGTGCGGGTATTTCCTAATACAATGTGTACACAACTAACGATAACCAATATACTTGAACCTCGATTGTGTTTATCCAGTCAAGGATTTCACTTAAAGGTACATGCCCACTCAGTAGGCACATGTTCTTTACAGGAATTAAATAAGTGTATAAGTGTCACTATTCCACCAGTACTAAAAAGTATGCGTGCCCGCTATATAGTAGAGGCAAATTAACACAGATCCGTGACCAATTATCTGAGACAAAGGTTTGAGCACATTTTCCACATCTACATTCAATTACGAAAAAAATGAGCGCGGGTGACCCTCGCGAAAATGCTGGCAATTTCCGTGAGGAGGCAAAATCCAAGATGGCCGCCATTTTCAGTCGAATTGGCCATGTGTGGGTTCCTTTTGATCATTGAAGTTGGTTTTTGTGGCTAAAACTTCTGTTACCATGAGCAGAAAGTATCTGCAAAGAATATTATGTCTGAAAAATGCATACAGGATGAAATAATCCAAGATGGCCGCCATTTTCAGTCCAATTATTCATTAACGGCTACAGAAGGGTTATTTTTGACCAATTGAAGTTGTTTTTCTAGTTTAGAACCTCTGCTAACATGAAGAGAAAATATCTGCAAAGAATATTTTACAATGAAAATTGCATAGAGGACAGAAAAAATCCAAGATGGCCGCCATTTTTTCATAAAAATATTCAATTACATGCTTAATAAATAGCAGTGAATGAATTCCGTTTTGCAGCCTAAATTTCTGTTTTGAAGAAAGGACAATGTTAATTACACTTATTAGTGGGGGATGGGGGGATTTTGTCCACCTACCTTGTATTTGAACGGGGGGATTATGTCCTAGCTGTATTTTGGACGTGGGTAACTTGTCCTCAGAAGTAAAACAACATTCATTCATACACTTTTGTTCCGATCTATTTCTTGACCACGGATTAAATTACATAATGGCTTTCAGATTTATGTATTCAGTTTATTAAAACTTTATTTATTATTAATATATCATATGTAGCTAATTTACTTTAATTGCTTTAAATGATTTAACTAATTACATGTACATACAATGTGTTACTTATGCTATTAGTTACAAACAGTGTGTGTATCAATGTAATTATTTGATTATCATCAAACATCAATAAATAAAAATCCAGAGTTATCTTCCTTGTATTCTTACTTACTTGAATGATGTAATGAGCTGAACAGCAGTCTTATCATTGGTCAATTGTGATCTAACTACGCTGCCATTTATTACCAGTTTTTAATCTGATGTTCATAACTGCATTTGTTGCAGAAGCTGAACAAAGCAGTCTTATCATTGGTCAATTGTGATTTAACTACGCTACCATTTATTTTCAAAAGTATGTCCTGGCATAAACTTTCTATTATAATTTGATGCATTCAGAAACATAATATGTCTGAACATATGTCTGAACCACTAATCAGAGCGCTTCCTCCAATGACAAGGGGACTGAAACGGACAAAAGAGTTGTGTATTATATGCGACCTAGAGTGTGATGAGGATAGAAGCAGTTATCCTATTGATTTATGGAATACGCTGAAGGAATCAGCAAAAGGCTGGAGAGGCCTGGATCGCCATGGAGACATGTATGATAACGTAGCATGGGATAATGGACCCACAGGTATCTTTTTCCACAAAAAGTGTAAAATGCAGCTTTGTAGCACGAGGAAGCTACAACAAGCCATTGCAAGACAGGAGAAAGTGACAGAGATAGAACAGGAAGCACAACCGCCAGTAGATGTAGAAGATAGCGACACAGCTTCATCCAGTAGACGACTACGTCACTGCAGTGGACCACTGCACAATAAGCTGCTATGTATCTGGTGCATGAAGTCAGATAATCCCAAACATCCACAGGAAGGGAAATTGTGCCTGCTCCAACAGGAGTGTGCATGGAGAACATTCAAATCACACACGGTCTACCTAGAGGATGATACAATGCGAGATCGAATATTAGCGGTTATTGATTCCACAAATGATCCATTTGCCGCTGAAATTCGGTATCATCGTGGCTGCTGGAAAAGGTATGTTCAGCCAGTCTACCGTACCGAAGAAGGGAAGGACACTACTCTGCACTTGCAAAGTGTGAGGTATGCTGAAGTGCAACAGATGTTTTTTCAACATGTTCAGAAAGTTGTTTTCGAACTGAAAGAACCAAGGTCATTGCAAGGACTTCTGCTAGATTATACCAGTCTCATGAAAAACTTTGGATTTGATATGACTACAACAAAAATCTAGCACAATTAAGCAACTGCTACAGAAGGAATTTGAAGATAAAATTGGTTTTCATGTTCGTTTTCACAAGAACAAGAGCACCATTGTTTATGACACATCAGAAGGAGGGAGTTATATAGAGGCTGCAATATATTCATGGGGTGTGTAAGTGATGAACAATTGCTGAATTCTGTTGCAAGACGTTTGAAGCAGAAGCTTACAAATGATGAAATCATGGCATGGCCACCAACTGCTAATGAGTTGGATCTTCCAGAAGAGCCAAATATGCTCTTGCGTATGTTTCTGACTTGGCTTAGAAATCCGGCTCAAACTTCTTTTAGTACACCATGTGACGAACCAGAATTATATTGAGTATTGCGTCACTGATATCTTCGTTTGTCACGAGGAAACGCACAGCCATGAAGACATTATTGTCTGTGACAATCCATGGGCTAACAAGAAGCCGCGAAATAGTGGACATTCTAAATAAACTGTCACTTGGCATAAGTTACCAAGATGTCCTCAATCTGTATGCCTCGTGGGCAAAACAAGACATTGAAGAGAATGAGGTTTGCCCAGAAGAGCTGGCAGAAGGCTTTCCTGGAACGGCTGTCATGGACAATGATGATTTTCAAGACGACACCCTCACTGGTGCAAACACATCACATCGAACCAATGTTATGTTCATTCAACCAGAAGATGTTGCCATAGCTAGTGGCAGTTCAGATCTATCCTTGACAAAGGCTAGTGAGTTGAAGTCAGTAACAGCAACATTGCATAATGTTGAGCCTTATAAGACAGTAAAGCGTGGTGTTCCAGCTATCAGGCCAGTAGTTGATATCACACCAGAAGCACACACAAACAGCGTCTGAAGGGAACAGTTCATACGTTGTTGCGAACTGACTCTGATGGGAAATGTATAGCAGCAGACACACAAAGAGTTGGTGCATTTTCTGGTTTCCATGCCCGAATTCAAAAGAAAGTTGTCAAAAGTAAGCCATACTACTTTCTTACTTTTCCTAAGCCTCCTCAGAAGTCAGTTGTTCATGAAGTGATGTGTAGGATGGTTGCAGCTGCCACCAAGAAATGTATGCCCTTTATTCAGCTTGTAGGAGATCAACCAGTATATGCCCTCATGGTTCAGTTGAAGAATGAGAATCCAGAAAAGTTTATTTGATCTTATACTTCCATTCCTTGGTCCATTCCATGCTCACATGTCCTTTATATCAGCAATGAATAAAAGATTCAAAGGATCTGGCTTATCGGACATTCTTATAGCAGCCGATGTTATCGCAGAGGGATCAGTAGATCGGGCACTGTCAGGAAAGCACTATAAACGCAGTATCAGATGTCTGAAAGTGATGTATGAGGCACTTTCTCGTCGAGTCATTCGTCAGGGACTTGAAAGCGGATTTGAAATATCTGAACTCAAACAAGAACTTGAAGTATTGAAAACCCCAGCTACATCTTCCAAGGAGGAGATGAAGGCACAATATGATGAGCTAGAATCTAATCCAGAATTGTCTTCTTTTGTAGATGAGGCATTTCAATCATAGTTGAAACTGCTGGCAGCCCAATGGCTAAATACTGGTTGAGTTTCATGAATATGGTGGAGATTCTCTTGATGAACAATCATGCATTGAGAATCCAAGATTGGGATGCTTTCAAGGCATCACTAAGGATGATGTTGCCTTGGATGCAGATATATGACAACGACAAATATGGAAGATGGCTTGTAGAGTTCTGGCTCGAGATAAGTTGTCTGGATGAGGATAAGTCTCGCTACATGAGAGAGGGACTGTTTTCGCAGTCAATGACAGGCAGACCATACTCATGTTTGCCCTTGGATCTCTGGATAGAGATGACCATGAACAAAGGATCAAAGATGAAAGCTGGGTGGTCGAGGATTTTGAAGAATGAGCCTCAGTTGTTGATTCACACTAGGAACGTAAATTTCATCAACAGATGAGGGTGTCTCTCCATGCCATTGCAGATTTGGCAAATTCCACTCATGGTCACAGTGAGAATTCTCGAACTCGTCTCAGAATCGACGAACAGGCAATACAAGATGTAGATAGTTGCATGACGGAATTTTCATGTGATCCATTTGATCTCGCAAGTCCTACATTGCGATCATTGCAGACTGGGATAGTTGCATCAGAACGGCTGGTAATCGATTTTGAATCGGCCCATGCTGATGGCGAAGCTTCTGTGAGCAAGTTAATTGGAGAGAGAATGTTCTCGAGTGAAACATCGTTTGATGCAGCACTCCACAGACATAAAAGACACAACTTTAGCAATCCTCCCATTGCTAACGCTGGATCAAAAACAGTTACAAAAACTGATGCAATGGAGAATAGGGCTATGGCAGAAGTCATCACTCTTGCAGAAGGCTGCACTGACACATTTGATCTTGTACAAGTAATGCAAAACCGAGTGACCGAAGAATGTCTTCCCATTTTTAATGTCAATGGAACCATGAGAAAGGGTCAGAAGTCAAAGCTGATTGAAAAACTAAAGTTTGTAGAACTTTCCATACAAGACCCATACATCGCATTGATTGACATGGGGTTTCTTTGGCGGCTAGCCACTCCATCTGTTGAAGATAAAGATACCAGGGATGAGAATGTCTTTACATGGGGAAATTATGCTGAAAAGATATTCTCCTTGGCATGTGCTCGTCATCGAAATGCACACACTGTGGTGTTTGTTAACGACACTTACGATGTTCCAAACTTCACCAAGGACAGTGAACATGAACATAGATATGCGGGAGTTTCGAAGAACATCTACATGAAGAAAGAAGACAGGATTCCTTCGACACGAGAATTTAACGAGATGTTCAAGAATTCCAAAAACAAAATACGACTTCAGCAATTTCTGAAGAAAGAATTCAGAGATATCGCACAGAAGAAAGTAAATGTACAGTTCCTTTACTCAGTAAGAGATAAGTGCTGGGATCTCTCATCTGACAAAGAAGACACAAGAAAAGTGGAGTTTGAGTGTCAACACCTGGAAGCCGACACAATACTGCTGTATATCTACTCTGCGATAAGGAAAGCAGGAGAAACAGATGTGGTTGTCATCGATGCTGAGGATACTGATGATGTTGTTCTTTCAGCATATGTTGCCCACAAGATAGATGGAGATTTAGGAATCAAACGAAATTCATCAGTCTATGACAGTAAGTTTCTATGCTCAGATTACGACTCCAACATTATTCTACCGCTTCACATTTTCACAGGCTCAGATGCAGCTACCGCATTCTTTGGTCATGGAAAGAAAACTGTTTTTGATACAGTGAAAACAAGTAATGAAGCACACACGTTGTTGGAGACTTTGGGAAGCTCACTGCCCATGTCCGAAACAACTGTAGAAAGCATGACAGAGTTTACCGTGAAATATGTCTACAAAGACAAAGTCAGTAAAACCCTCGCGGAGGCGAGAGCGACAAAGTGGAAGAATATGAAGAAGAAATCCACTCTCAGAATCCCACCAGATATAGATTCACACCGTTTGAAGGTTGAGAGAGCCAACTATCAGGTCTACACATTATTGAGATACGATTTACCAGACGCTCCACCTTCCCCACTTGGACATGGATGGCTAATGAATGGGGAAAAGTGTGAACCACTTCGTTATACCAAACCAGCACTTCCCCAAACATTAAATGACATGATTGCTGGAAGTAAATCTGTTGAACAAGCAGATGATACATCCTCTGACATTTCAACGGACTCGGACGGTGAAGAGGATGATATGTTCACAGATATTTAGAAACCTGAACCACCCATTGCCTTTCTTAAGTACAACATTTTCAAGCAAGAATAGGCAGCCATCTTGGATTTTCAAACTTGTAAATTTGCTAATTTTAACAAAGTATACAATATAATTACATTGTCCTCTTCAAAAACAGAAATTTAGGCTTCAAAACGGAATTCACTGCTATTTATTAAGCATGTAATTGAATATTTTGATGAAAAATGGTGGCCATCTTGGATTTTTCTGTCCTCTATGCAATTTTCATGTAAAATATTCTTTGCAGATATTTTCTCTTCATGTTAGCAGAGGTTCTAAACTAAAAAAACAACTTCAATTGGTCAAAAATAACCCTTCTGTAGCCGTTAATGAATAATTGGACTGAAAATGGCGGCCATCTTGGATTATTTCATCCTGTATGCATTTTTCAGACAAAATATTCTTTGCAGATACTTTCTGCTCATGGTAACAGAAGTTTTAGCCACAAAAACCAACTTCAATGATCAAAAGGAACCCACACATGGCCAATTCGACTGAAAATGGCGGCCATCTTGGATTTTGCCTCTTCACGGAAATTGCCAGCATTTTCGCGAGGGTCACCCCCGCTCATTTTTTTCGTAATTGAATGTAGATGTGGAAAATGTGCTCAAACCTTTGTCTCAGATAATTGGTCACGGATCTGTGTTAATTTGCCTCTACTAATACAGATATAATCATTTAGTAATATTTATTTGGCTGATAGCTATTTACAATAATATTTTCAACAGATTATAATGTGTGATCATTGCACATCAAAAAGTAAATACAGAGAATAAATAGTAATGGCCCTTGAATTTTTAAGGAAACTCTGTTATCGCCCCTGATGTCAGTATGGAAAATACAGAGACCTCCAAATGCAGCTTAACAAGACGCGTTTGATGCGCCATATTTCATAAAAATCCGTTACGTAATAAGGACGATATAAAAGAATACGTACTTTCAATCAGATGCATTCTGGAAGCTTCAGTACTTGTTGTTGTTGTTGTTAGTATCATGTGATCATACACCTTGAAAGCAGGCGCGACAATAAACACGTGGTGTCGGGCCTGCCGATGCAGCTGACTGGAACATGATCATGGGCATGTTCTAAAGTAAACATCACAAAAACCATCAGAGAAGTGCATGCTTTAAACACGAAAAAGGTTGAAGAAACTTGTTAAATATTTTTGACACAGAACAAAGTGTTTCAACAACCACGTGAAGGTCAGCAATATCAATGCCATGTTAGGAAGCCATGAGTGTGTTCCAAATACTCACATGTATCAAGTGGCAAAATATTTAAGCAATCCATCAAGTAATATTAAAGTTATATAATGATGAAGAAACGTGTACACACTTTTTGACGTAACCATGGGTTAGTGTTTCCACACTCATGTGAAGGTCAAGAAGGTCAAGTGCATGTTAAAGGGCTACGTCTCTGATGATACCTGCAAATAAGCATTTCAGAAAAACACTTGAGATATATCACTGGATATTGTATGAATACAGTCGCAACTTGTTATTTGTCATGAAAAGAAAAATAATAACTTGTTTGAAATTAGGCCCTGGACACGATAGAGTTGTCGGTACCATCTGAGAGCAACAAAGATTTCTAGTGCCAATTTGTTTAGACATACATACTGTAGACATTTCTGCATGATATACTTTTAAAAGTAGTAGCTTAAGCCCACTAATTCGCATAAACAAGATGGCCACCAATGAAAAAAGCATCGGCTACAGTAGGGTATATATTACATTGTGGAAACAATATTAGAAGCGACAATTTGACGTATCTCAATTTATGTCATAGCTAACACTTTACCGAATATATAACACTCGAATTGAGCCTGAACCGAGGTTGTGAAAATCCAAGATGGCCGCCATTATGGAATTTTATAATATATGTAAATAAATTGACAAAGAAGTGAGTTTAGTGTGGGTACCAAATGCTAGTTCTGAAGTAATATGGCCGCTAGTCGTTCAGATATATGTATTCTGAGCGGTACATGTGCTAGAAGCACCATGACTGTCGTGTACACTTGTGAAGTTCCACAAACAAGATTGCGGTAATCGTTGAAAATTACATATATTTTATAGAATGTTGCTCTCCAGAGGTACATGTATAAACGAACGGAATTTGCCAAGCAACTTTGAATATTTAATACATATAATGCAACCAACTGTTTACCAGGCAATATTGTGATATATACACAAATCCAACATGACATTTGATGCAAATTGTTGTGTTGCTTATGAATATCAATTGGCAATGCGACCTGACAATATGCTTAGTAGACACAATCGTGCTAGCAATGGCATATATGTCAGAAAGAAGATAATTAACGTTTGAATATATATGAGAAAGGGTGGCCAAGGTGTATGATCACGTGGTACTAACAACAACAACTAGTACCGATTAAAAGTAAGTATTCTTTTGTAGTGTCCTTATTGCGTAACGGATTTTGATGAATATGGCGAATCAAACGCGTCTTGTTAAACAGAATTTGGTGGTCTCTGTATTTTCGCTCAAACTTCTGTCGCTTTTGCGAAGAATCGATATCCGTGTCTCCGACACGGAAATCAATTCTTCACAAAAATGACATAAGTCTGTGCCAAACTTCCTGGACCACCAATAGCAGCTCATGAAGACGCGTCTGTTGCTCCATATGTCATCAACATCCGTTGCATATTAAAGAAAATATAAAATAATACTTACTTTGGAGTGGGCTACGTTTTTGTTGTTGTAACCACGTGATCAATCACCGTGTAGATGTCAGAAAGAAGATAATTAACGTTTCAATATATATGAGAAAGGGTGACGGCCAGTGTTAATTTACTAACAGCAATCGCATCATTGTATACTGGTCAGTAATACCGGAAGGGAAATTATACCAATTTCTGACACATACTAGCTGACATATTGGAAAATGTATACTTCTCATTTTAAAAGAATACATAATTTGTATAAAACAAAGATGGCCGCTAGTTTACATTGTATCAATGAGTGGATAAGTATCTAGTCGGAAAGTAAACGTTACACTGTTGTTTAGATTGCTATGTCCTAATTATATACATGCACGCTGAAATTATATTAGTTGGATATATATCACATTACTGTCCGTCAGTATTTAATATAAAAATCAACGTATATGCAGTTATAACGTGCGTACATCCAGAAAGGTCAGATTTTTCATACACAACTAGTTAATCGAGTTGATCTGTAGGACACATCCAATGGCTGTGTTGGCAATATATGTCTGCACAAAACACGATTGCTACCTACGTATTGTATTGTTTAATATTTCAAATATATGTACAGCCGATGTGTTTTCGCCAAGACGTTATGTACCTAATATTTATAGACTTTTGTTAGGGGTTTGTATGATACCGAACCACAAATTCTTCGGATATTAATATTTTGCCAAAAAGAATATTTAGCACGAATATCATCGAATCATTATCTGCTATGAGTGCATGGACAATAGCCCGGTTATTTAAGTTGTTGCGTATAATGTACTGCTTTCAGTAAGATGTATACAATGTGTGTGGCCATTGGAGTCTTGAAAGGGTATGTGGTGCCAACATTGATAACAAAGTTATTTATATAATTTACGATATTCATTTGATATGGCGGCCATTTTGGATTTACACACTTCACATTTTATTGTAATATTTACTTATAAGCATTGTATAGCATGCCAGTTATCACATATCAGAATTGTGTTTGGATTGACCATCATTACGCAAACACGTCTTATTTGGAATTAATAAATCACTGAACTACTTTCGGCAAGGGAGATAATCAATATCACGCGAACTATTTTCATACGAGCCAAGCGGATTGTTCTGTTTATGATTAGGATATATAGTTTTAAGCTATCTCCTGTGATATATAATGATACATTACTTTGTTATGTTATGGGTACTAATACATGTTGTTTCAATAGCGTTTCTCTGTAACGGTATTGTTGTAGATGGAGTTGCAAATAATTTAATAATTATTACGTTCAAATGGTGGCGTAATACTGATAGCACTTCTGTATAACTGTGATTGTCATAAATGGCGCAACAGTCGTGAGGTTAAGGTCGCCGACTTCAATGATTTAATTACCGATTCCCGAAAGGGTCGGGGGTTCAAACCTCGACGTGGTATAAAAAAAAATTTGTCCATATATATTATTTTTGTGATTTTAATATTTTTTAATATTTTCACAATTTTATGATTTTAATAAAAATACCTATAAATTGATAGAAACTTACCAACAATTAAAGTGTCTGTCTTTAAGTAATATATACACAGACAGTTTGTTACTGATGTTTTAAGTTTAAGTAATATATACACAGACAGTTTGTTACTGTTTTTTTAAGTTTGAGGTACTGTCTATACTGTCTATATATAATGTTTTACTGTCCAAAATCTTTTTGTTTTGGCTGTCACAATTAATTAATTTTCGGACAGCAAACATTTTTTTTATGAATTTGAAATAATTATTGTCCTCCATCTGCTCACAACACTGTTCGAACTGCGCCTGTGGCTACCACGACCAGAATTCACTGGCCGCAAACACAGTAGCCATCGGCGTCTATTTATTAAATTATTATTTTGTATTTTATTTGAATTCCGCGTGAACGCTGCATTTTGTGTCAATACCATTTACAGAAAATATTGGTGATTTTCTAAACGAATATCGGAGAAATGCGGCTATATATTTTGTCAATTTTCAACACCATTTACGGAAAAAAATTACTGATTTTTAAAAGAAAACATATCGGCACAACTAACTACGGTGATAGAATTTTTGTCAACTTTTCAACACCATTTACGGAAAATATTACTGATTTTCTAAAATAAAACGATATCGGCGAAGGTGTACTGAACTACTCTTTATTTTAAATAACCAGCCGTCTAATAGATCTGTGTATAATCGAGAGTATATCGTTAATTGTCATGTTGTCTCCGACAGTGAGGTGTTGCGGCACACATCAAAACGACAAGTCAATTTCAAAACATCGCCTAAGGGTCACAGCTGTGTGTCATCAGATCAACACCTCGTCACACACAACTACGCATTATCGATTTTTTCCCCACACAAAGCGACGTGTATTTACAACTAGATCTGTGTAATGTGTCGGGTGTTGCCAAAGACCATACATAAATTCGTAATTAGTCACAGATGTAGCCTTAAAATATAATCGATTTACTTAAATTACGTCCGCATGTTGACAGATATTTCAGAGCAGACGTCATCGTAATTTGCCGTTATTTATTTCCAAAATTAACCATATATTCTGTAAATGGCGTTGAAAGTTGACAATAAATTAAGACCAGATCAGTACGTTAAATCGCTATCGACGACAACTGACGATCCGATGAGAGAGTAATACCGTTTAAGCGTATCCAATGTTAAATATACATCGTTATTTTTTTATGACTTTCGTAGTTTTTACCGAGAAATTCAAACCGTTTCCAATTATTGGGGAACATAATATCATGATTAGCACATCGTTTCACTAAGCGGGGGCTACTCAGGAAATGGGATCACAAGGTCACTATTGTTTACACTGGATTAATGGCGGCCTCCATGAGGTCTCAGGTAAATCTTATTTTTCAATAATACGACTGTGGTTTCTTCCTTTTAGTGATAACCATGTTCCAGCCGTTAACACTTATTTAGCAACATTGCTTAATATGTAGTTAGTCTGAACATTCTGCAGAGAAATCTGAATTGGACGGAATCGAGCGTTGTTTAAACTTAGTCCGGTTCATATGCACAGGTCAAAATATGAACTGAAAATGGCGCTTTGTGTGACAGAAATCCGTACGCGGACGAATAAAAAAAATATTTTGTTATAAATATCACATACAGTGAAACAGCGGTAGCATCTACTGTTTTAATAATATGCATACATATTGTAATTAATGTTTAATAGTGATATACTTATGAATAATATACGATACTATGGTTTATACTCCAGCACTATGTTTTTAGGCTGTGTGATTTGCCTCAATATAAACTGGATTAATTAATACTTATATTCATGCGCTTCATGACAACATCATTACATTTAAAATATACAAATATTACTTAAAGGGGTACCGATATGATACATTTTAATAATATAAATATTGAAAATACACATTACAATCGCTTACAACATAAGTTATTGATTGAAAATAGTCACTGCATCCTGACCTAGTTGACCGCATTACCTATTGCGCGGCAACCTCACCAAACCCGCTGTTTACATAGGTAACCGTGGGTTTGGTGAGGTAGGCTCGCTAATACAATGTTTGCGTAATGATTATGTTACTGCTGTAACAACGCCGTTGCATATAAATAAATATCCCAGATACTGGATTATTAATACCAATATGTTAAACACATTGGGACTATGTTAGGTTCACATCTGTGGCTGTTGTCAACACATAATTGTTTCTTTAAATATTTAATAGACTTCGTGCACAATGGCGGCCATATTGGATTTATACACATCATATCATAATACAATGGATGGATAAACATTTAGTCCGCTATGACGTATTAAATTCCTGAAGTTGATCGGTATTTGTGCTGCTAAAACTGCTCCCACAATACTTTTTCATTGGCGGCCATCTTGTTTATGCAAATTACTAGGCTTAAGCTACTACTTCTGAAGATCTATCGTGCAGAAATATATAGAGTATATGTGTCCGATCACTTTAGTAAAAAACATAGTTTGTGTTGCTACGCGCAGGGCCTAAATGCTTCAACAGCTTTATTACAAGATATGGTCAGTATTGCACACTTCTATATACTCGCCATATTAAAGGTAAATGTCCACTCAGTAGGCACAAACTTAGGGGATAACCATGCTTTGTTTTTCGATTTGGAGCGGTATGTGGGAGGTTCTATGGTCTGTGAATCAGGTTTACGGCGACGCTCCAAATCGAAAAACAAAGCATGGTTATCCCCATTCTAATGCACCTAGTGTGCTCCCCGCTTTCTGCAACGTCGTAGCATATGACGAATAGTGATATTTTTCATTACGTCAGAAGGTTGTTGTCGTCATAACCGCCTCACACCAAATTAATTTGAAGAAATGTAACTCCGCCGAAGAATATTCCCATTTCAAATAGAGATTAACGGGACTTTTTCTAAGACATCTATACATTTATTCAACTGTAATGTTATTTTAACAATTGTATTGCTTTTATATGTGTAGTTGCAACAGTTATTTCCTTTTATTCATTTAAAGAAATGCCAACATTTCTGCATTGGGTTCGTGTATTTTTACAAAGGAAATGTCAACAACTTGTGTCGTCAACAGGCCTAGGATTTCCCTGGATTTACGCCTAATTCAGGTGATTACCCATCTGCAATACAGTTTGTGTATAGTCATGTATGTGCACATTGAAATTCGTAAAGTTATAGGCTGGTACTGGCATATTGAGTTTGCATTTGAGCACTTTGCTAAATTCTTCTGTATTTTGGGCGGGTGGGGTAATATTTTTGGGAATTTTTTGGCCACCACACTGAAGTCACATTTGTCAGTCGTTGGTAGATTCTCTTTTTCGCTTGGGTTGTACAGGTCAATATTGCAGAATGGATAACCGAAAATGTACCGAAATTAATTTGAAAACTTGCATTCCCCGCCGCTGGCCATTGTTTACAAAAACGCGTAGAATTACATAAATCTATCAAGTTGTAAAACACAGACTGGTAAAACGAAGGTTGTATAGGCTGTGATTTTTCATATTTCATAGGCTGTGATTACAATTGACCAATCAGATGAGTGCCTTCTATTTTCGATGCATTAGAATGTTCTTTATAGGAATTAAATAAGTGTATAATTGTGACACTATTCCAACCGTTCTAAATATTACGAGTGCCCGCTATACAGATATAATCATTTAGCAATATTCATTTTACCGATAATAGTGACTCGCGGTGGTATCAGGCTATTTTCAAATGCAAATGAGGCATGATAGTTTTTAATTAGTTGTATTAATTAAATGCGTCACCTGAACAAAATAATATTTTGGACAAGTTATAAAGTATGATCATAGCACATCAAAAAGTATATACGGAGAATAAATAGTAATGTCCGTTAACATTTTAAGGAAGCACGGTTATCGCCCCTGATATCAGTGTGGAAATTTGCGTCTGATATAAAATGTACAATAATGCCAATCAATACGTGGGCTAATGGTGAATGAATGTTTATTTTGCCACACAATGTCTCGGATGATGTGGCTGATAAAGAACATGTTGTGCGTACTGTACCGGCATGTACCGTTAACACTGTAATACTTTAACACACGATGTACATGCATGGTCAACTCAAGTATAAAATAACCGAATTTAAAAATGCAAGAAGTGAATGTTATCAGTGACGTAGTTGGTGACATATTGTCTAGTCAAAGCAAAGCACGTGGCTAATACGTGTGAGCACATCATTGGGAAATATGAAACTCCATATTTGGCAAAACTTGCGTTACCGTACTAACTATTTTTGTTGATAATATAATTGTTTTAATTTCTCAGATCACTCACAGGGGCAAATATATTCAGGAAACCAATACAAAAGTAATAGTGAAGTTATATGATGACGAAGAAACTTGTGCAAACAAAGTGTTTCCGCAAAAAAAGGTCAAACGGTCAAGGGCATAGTCAAGGTCATAGTAATGACAGCATCCGTGTGTTCCCAAGGTTCATATGTATCATGTGCCCAAATATTGAAGCAAACCGTCAAGTAGTGTTAAAATTATATCATGATGAAGAAGCTTGTCCAGACCTTTTGTCATTTGTTGACGCGGACGACGATGACGACGACGGCGGCGGCTAAAGCAGGCGCGACAAAAACTAATAGTGTGATAACTCATTTTTTTGCCGTAATTGGCTGGTGAACAATTGTCCCAGTGTCTCGCTTGAATTTAAAGGCACACCAGTAGCCGATTTCATCAAAATTGCAAAGCATACTTATCTAACAAAATATAGTTTGAGGGAGCAATCATTTATTTTTCCCGAAATGCATTATTTCATATAGAACTAATGACTGCATATATTTGATGATTACAAGTATGCATACTTATTATACTGAATGTATTACATTATCACAGCCAAAATGGCTGTGATAATGTAATAAATTCAGTATAATAACAATTAATAAATGTATTCTTAAATTGAAAATGTCTACCTCAAAGTATACTTTATTAGAAAAGTATACTTTGCAATGTTGGTGAAATAGGCTACAGGTAAACGTAATCGATTATGTCTTTGACCGAGACAACGTTCAGATGGCACATCTGTTAAACATGGCAAATAAGGGAGATAATCTGAAAGAGTATGGATTCAACGTCCCGTCAAGAGCTAAGGCCATTTAGGGACGGGACGTCGGTATCATCCGAATGACGAGTGGGATGGACAAACACTGAAAGTATGTTGGTGCCTAAGACGAGGTTCGAAGTTCGAACCCACAACCTCCGGATTGGAAGTCCGGTGTTCTTACCCCTAGACCACAAGCCACCACGATCGGGCGGCACATCTCTATTAAATATTGGCGAGGGAAATATAAACATGTTTATGAATGTGGAAAGATATAAATTCGAGCTATTGCCTAGTTCGAGGTATGAATTTCGGGACAATTTTGAATGTGGAAGGAAATGAATATTAGCTATTGTCCATTTCGAATTATGAAGTCTCGAATGTCAGAAAAACCGGCTTGTACTGCTGGCTGCTTGCCGTTGCGGGTGAAAACACCACTAATTCAATGGGAGATTACTACCCATTGCATGTACGAAAAAAACTAACGAACAATTCCAGAATTAGCATATACGGTATCCAGTATATCTGAAATGAAAAGGAAACTAATCGTAGCTGTACTAATGTTCGAGCTACGAATTCTCGAAATTGACAGAAAAATCGCTTCCGTTCAGGTAGCGAACGATTACTGCATTTTCGGGTGAACGGCACTACTTCAAACGACGATTACTATACACATTTGCTGCACGGAAACGAACGAACAATTCCACAATTAGCGTCTACGGATTCTAAAGTTTCGGAATTTGGAAAGAAATTAATTATAGTTATTACCCAGTTCCAGGTATGAAGTCTTGAATTCCGGGGGAAATCGGCTTGTATTAGCGGGTGAAAATGCCCCTGATTGAAATGGAGATTACGAAACATTGGCTTAACGGAAGCGAACGAACAATTCCGGAATTATCATCTACCGACTCCAAAGTTTTAGAATGTGGAAGGAAATGGATTCTAGCTAACACCCAGTTCGAGTTATGAAGTATCGAATTTCGATGAAAAATCGGCTTGTACTGCTTGCTGTTGCGGGTGAAAACGCCACTAATTCAATGGGACATTACTACCCATTGGCTGTACGGATTCCAAAGTTTCTGAATGTGGAATTTCAAATGTCTTGCCACCTGCAGTTGCTGTATACCGGCACGCAGCATTCTGATGGCCTCTGAGCGTTCGACTTCATGAAGCCGTGGTATGGCGTAACGCGCTTACAGTGGGGGCAGCGTGTAAGTACACACACGAACGAACACGACAGGTTGGAACCAACCTCTCGTGTTCGTTCGTGTGTGCACTTACACGCTGACCCCACTGTACTTTACCGTGTACTGTTTTTCATACATGTAGGGTTGCACACTCTAATCTAACAATGTTTTCCGACGTATGTTATGGCACAATACGAACTGACGGTTGAATTATCATAATTACGCAAATCGTGATTATCAGCCTTGTCCGTGAGCGAAATTAAACCGTCTTGGCCTGTTGGACAGTAGACCGTTAGCTCATTGCAGACATGTATACATACTCCACGCTCATTGGCAGTCGTTGACCTTTTATGGAAAATGGTCATGTATACTTTCTTTTTCATGTGAGTGTACGAGATATCATGCCACCCTTATTCTCTTATTCCAGGGCGTCAGCGCGGGGTGGTATTGGGTATAGTTTTCAAGGTTAGATAATACTAAAGGGCGCAAAATCACAAAAGAAGTCCGGTATAAAAAATAGTGTGGGTTTTTTCAGGTCACATACACAGTTTGCTTGCAAATCTTGATCCATTACTACCCAGTTTCACTTGAGGAACATTTTGGTGTGCTATTAACACCAGTTTTCAGCATATATGTTGCATTTAAAAGAAAACACTGAACATGTTGGTCACGTAATGTAAACATTGTTTCCGTGGCCAAAAAATGTAAACAATATTGGGAGACATGACGAGGTTGGATTTTTCATTCTAATGAGTGAGTGAACGTATTGTTTAATAATTCATGCAGAACCAGTATATACTGGCTGCATGTCATGTACAAGAAGGTCACACAACATACATACGCATACTGAAAGCAGGAGAGACTGGCCTTACTGGATGGGATTCTGTTAAATGATATAGTAAAACTATTTGCTGTGTTCTAATCTCAACTAGAAATAACCACGCCTCGGATAAACCTCTTTGGATATGGTACTGCCACTGCGCAAAGCAGATTTTATCAGTCAGGCTTATGTAATTGACCATCATGTATCTATTCAGGTAGTGGCGAGTGAATCGCTGCAATGCTCGCAATTCGTGTCTAGATACTTGATATAACCGATACATATGTAGGTATAACTATCGTTAAGTCTAGCACTAGTTACTTCCCGAGGAGCGAATATCTCAAAATGAAAGTACTGAAAGAGTTGACGACAAGTGATACTATTCGAGAGCAGCCTGTGACACTTTGAGTGACACATACACCGCCAGGACGGACGTGTTCTGTCTGTAATGCAGGGCGACGTAAATATGCCTCCCTGCGTTACATACAGAGCATTCCGGTTAGTGTTCTTGGTACGAACGAAACATTTTGTTCATCTGCATTTATTTATCTTCGTTTTCAAGCTGAAAACTTAATTACATATTATTTACTGTGTGTAGACAGTACATGTGTCGGCACAATCACAAAGTACATGTATATGAATTAAATATTCATTTGAATTGTGAAACATGTAAACACATTCTATAAGATGGAACAGAATAGATACGGAATATTTTAGACATCATCTGAAACACAGTACCTTTATTATAATTTCGAACTTTAAAAACGCAACACCTGCACACAAACGTAAATAACTATTGGATGATCAATTGTATTTCATTCGGGTCATGCACAATATCCTGTTGCCGTTGGTCCGTTCTTGAGAGATATGTTGTGCTTCCTGTCATTGCAAACATCCGACTCATGTGAGAAAGTGTTGAACTATATTCGTGAATCCTACTCGTAGCGCCACGTTGGCCAATTCCGGATTGTAATATGCCAAAACTCATTATCAAGTTGTCACGGTATCAAGGTGCATGATCACGTGGTTACAACAACAACAACAATGGCTGAAATTGTTGAAAGCGCGCCCACTACAAAGTAAGTATTATTTGATATGTTCGTTAATAGGCAACGGATGTTGATGAAATATGGTGCAGCATACGCGTCTTCATGAGTTGCATTTGGTGGTCCCGGGAGTTCGGCACATACTTATTTCATTTTGGTAAAAATCGATTTCCGTGTCAGTAGCCACGGACATCGATTATTCGCAAAAACGACAGAAGTTTGGGTTAAAGTACCGCGACCACCAAAATGCAGCTTAACAAGACGCGTTTGATGCGCCATATTTCATCAAAATCCGTTACATAATAAGGACAAAATAAAGGAATACGTACTTTGAATCGGCTTCCGGAAGTTTCAGGACTTGTTGTTGTTGTTGTAACCACGTGATCGTACACCTTGGGTATTACGCACTAATGACAAGAGCATTGCATGCGATCACAATGATTACACATCCGCACAAAGCAAAGCCCAAAAATGAAAAACACGTACACAAACGGTCAAGAACTTAGTCGTACACGTAGTACTATTTTAGTGTACAGGAGGATCGGACAATCCGGTTCAGCGTTCACACCATGCACAACAAGAAATCATTAACACTGATTGATCCCGTCAACACAGTGCGTATGTGCCGTGAAACACGGTGCCGTGAAATATTTTTGATATCCTGTCAATACGACCTAATCACCACGTATGAATATATGCGGTGACTGGGGTTACATTTTTGCATTTTGAAGCCATTTGTAGGTGTTGACGGGATAAATAGAATAGTAGGTTAGTGCTGTGAATGGGACAAATATCTCGCGCGGCACGGAAACGGGATATGCTCGGTAGAGCCTCGCCCATCCCTTTTCCTAAGCATTGCCAGATAGTTTTCCCATTCACGGCACTAACCTATTATTCTCTATATATGTATTCCTCAAACACTTTAATGACTTAGGTCATATGAATATAACATGCCTGAATATTCACTTTCTATTTATATCCTATAAAGTACATTGAGATGCAATCTCCGCCATCGTTGTATGTACACGCCTTTAGAGAGTTTGACACATACAGCAAACACTATGGGTGCGTACATCACATACATATACGACAACAGCGTGTTATAAATATCAGACTTTTTATATAAGTGAGTCGAAGACAAACCGTATGTCTTTGTTCGTTTGTATTTATGTGTATGTCATATATACTATTTATGTAGGTGTCAAACACCATAAAAGGTAAAACTGTCCGATGGCTGTTACACATTAACCTAACAAGCGAATGTTCACACAAATGTTATACATATATCACACTTAGGAACCAATTATATTTGAATCGAATGATGATCAGGTGTCGCACGGTTCCTTAACCCAAACAAAAATCTAACACAAACTTCCAAATCATTGGACCCCGACTTTGGGCTCAGAGGCCGCATGAATGTGCCAAAGAATGATATTATGGATTATGACTAATACGCATATTAGACTTACTGTTACAGAGATAGTATGTACCCGAAACTTTAACGCAAAAACAATGGGCACTGGGGCTGTACGAGTGGGTCTCATAATTAAACTATTGATGAAGCTAATATGTGACTGTGACTGGAGAAATGGGGCTTATAGGATTTGTGGCCAGTGAAGATCCTGCTAAAATCGTACACTCATGTGGCCCGTGAACGGTCACAATTGCACAACGTTTGTCTCCCATAGACTTGTAATGCACATGCTCTAACTCCAGTCTGCACACTATGAAAACATCTCAAAGCACCATTTGGACTCATAATCACTCACACCACGTCTACTACAAACCCTACACTTGGGCCGTTTTGTGACGCCTACGCCACCTGTAGAGCACGAGTACCGTGTCACATGGGGGGCGTGGAGACAGACACTTCTGAGCACGAGCGTCACGAAACTCTGGCACACAAGAAACGACGAAGCCGGTCGGACTAGACTACTGAAATGGACGGACCCCTAATAAGAAATAACAGGGGGGGAGGGGGGGTACTTCCGAAATACCAAAGTTAGCAACATTATTTCTGTAGTTTGTCTGAAATTCGGCAGAGAATTCCAAATCCAAAAACCGTAGACTTGAATGTTCAGACAAACTACAGAAGTAATGTTGCTAAATTTGGTATTGTTGGACTGGTAGAAATATTTTTTTTATGATTTTAGAAAAACCAGTAAAATTGGTTGCTGATATCTCTCATTGAAGTCTGTATGAATTTGTGAACATGGATAGATCCATTCTTGTTATCAAAAGACATATTTTCTTATGTCCCTGTAATCGAAAATATGTGATAATGCATTTGTATCGTCTCAATGAGACGGTTCAAATGGTCGTCAGGACATATATTTATGGCGGGGATTATAAAAGTTTACCCAATTTAAATCTGGTATGAAATGAGTTCAATATTTGTGTCATTTTCAAAGAAATACACGAATTTGTCCCGGTCGAAAGTCATAATGTAACTTGAGACAGTATGTGTCGATGAGAAATGAGGCGCATTATTGCAGCAACCTATGTGCAATGTTAAGTCTTTTCCTTGCTGCAACTTCTTGGTCCTGTTCCCCAAAGTTCTGAACATTTGGAAGCACATTATAAGGGACTTCGTCTTCAGCTAGAATATCTTGAAAGTCATCTTTATTCATGACGCATATGTTGTGCAAAGCACAACCTGTCAGTATTGTCTGAACAATTGTTCTAATATCCCTTTGATATATATGTTGCAGTCTGGTGAATCTACCTTTCAGTAGTCCAAAAGCACGTTCCACCTTACACCGCATACTGGAGTGAACCTTGTTATACTGTTTCTGGGCATATGTTAGGTGGCCGTTATCTCTGAATAGTGTCAGAAGCCAAGGTAAATTGGGGTACCCAGAATCACCTAAGATGTGGCTATTGCCACAGATAGTTTTTCCATTATGGAATAAAGGCGAGTTCCTCAGAATCCCAGCATAATGTACCTTTCCTGGGTAACCAGCAAACACATGTGTAAAGCGCATATCTTCTCTGACTACCGCCTGTAACACTACAGAATAGTAATTCTTTCGATTGCAATAATATATGCCTCTCACTAGCGGTTTGTGAATTTTAATATGGGTTCCATCCACCATGCCCACTACACATGGAAAGCGTTTCAACTCCTCGTACATGTCCGGTATTTCTTCGAACTAGTAATCATCAGGCCAGGTAATCCAATGGTTTCTGTATATAACCCCCTGTGGACTGCCGGTATAATATTACAGATATATTCTCTGTTAAAACACATTTCACAAATATACTCCTTCAAAGTCAGGACACTTACTCTACTAACTCTAAAGAATGTATTGAACTCATCCGATGTAAATGCTGACGCAACATGCTGAACATATTCAATTTGACGATGACGATAAGCAGGGAACATCTTCCTGCAACAGAGAACAATGGATGCCCAGTGATGTTTGAGGAACAAATCTGGAATATCTGCAACTGGGTCATCTTGAGGGTAAGTTCAGACAGCGGGTAAATTAGGACAGCGATTTATTTTCCTTTACACGTCAATGTTTGGGAATAAAAATGCAAAATCTTTATTATCAGTAGATAAACCCGGAAAACAGTGAAACTTCTGATGAGACGGCTTACGAGCCATCGCATCTGGATCGCCACTGTTTGCACATGGTATATGTCTTAATTTACCCGCTGTCCGAAGTTACCCGACTTGACCATAAACTTACTCTGTACGCTTCTTTGGATGCAGAAAAAATATCAATTGGCAATAAATTAACCGGAACACAGTGACAATAATCTGCAATTTATAGAGAACCTTGTCCGCAAGTTTAGTGAAATTCCAAATAGACATTGCAAGAGTTGGACAGATGGACACACACATGGACGGACAAAGAGGCGACTTTCGTCCTGCTGAAAATATTTTCCATAATTTGCTAGTAATTTGGCATCAATATACATATTATTTTACTGCACCATTATGCGAGAACAATGCAGGTCTATGATAACTGGTTCATGGCGGAAACAAGTATAGAACAGTTACAGCAATATTCATGTTACAGTATGCGTTCAACTTATTCGTACTTTTTAGCAAACCATGTGGTGATGATATCTACAACGCTACAGTCAGTACTGTCTTCCTCTTCGCTACTCTCAAGAAGAATCGCAGCAAGTTTACGTTTTCCGAACATCTTAACTTTTTTTTGTTGTAGAAAATACCGGATCTGGATATGTTGAGTACGTGTTCATTCGACTGAGCTCGGAACGTTCAGTACGGTCTACCCACTGCGCATGTGTATGGAACGCCATGACTGTCTTATGTAGGCTCACATCGGTTGGTAATGTGGTCCCGTCATTTGGTAATGTGGTCCCGTCATTTGGTAATGTGGTCCCGCCATTTGGTAATGTGAACAAGTCATTTGGTAATGAGGTCCCGCCATTTGGTATTGTGGTTCCGTCATTTGGTAATGTGGTCCCGTCACTTGGTAATGAGGTTCCGTCATTTGGTAATGTAGTCCCGTCACTTGGTAATGTGGTCCCGTCATTTGGTAATGTGGTCCCGTCACTTGGTAATGTGGTCCCGTCACGTGGTAATGTGGTCCCATCACTAGGTAATGTGGTCCCGTCACTTGATAATGTGGTCCCGTCACTTGGTAATGTGCTCCCGTCATTTGGTAATGTGGTCCCGTCATTCGGTAATGTGGTCCCGTCACTTGGTAATGTGCTCCCGTCATTTGGTAATGTGGTCCCGTCACTTGGTAATGTGGTCCCGTCATTTGGTAATGTACTCCCGTCATTTGGTAATGTGGTCCAGTCACTTGGTAATGTGCACCCATCATTTGGTAATGTGGTCCCGTCACTTGGTAATGTGCTCCCGTCATTTGGTAATGTGGTCCCGTCATTTGGTAATGTGGTCCCGTCACTTGGTAATGTGGTCCCGTAATTTGGTAATGTGCTCCCGTCATTTGGTCATGTGGTCCCGCCATTTGGTAATGTGAAGAAGTCATTTGGTAATGTGGTCCCGCCATTTCGTATTGTGGTCCCGTCATTTGGTAATGTGGTCCCGTCATTTGGTAATGTACTCCCGTCATTTGGTGATGTGGTCCCGTCACTTGGTAATGTGCTCCCGTCAATTGGTAATGTGGTTCTGTCATTTGGTAATGTACTCCCCCGTCATTTGGTAATGTGGTCCCGTCACTTGGTAATGTGCTCCCGTCATTTGGTAATGTGGTCCCGTCACTTGGTAATGTGGTCCCGTCATTTGGTAATGTGGTCCCGTTACTTGGTAATGTGGTCCCGTCATTTGGTCATGTGGTCCCGCCATTTGGTAATGTGAAGAAGTCAGTTGGTCATGTGGTCCCGCCATTTGGTAATGTGAAGAAGTCATTTGGTAATGTGGTCCCGCCATTTGGTATTGTGGTCCCGTCATTTACCGTCATTTGGTAATGTGGTCCCGTCACTTGGTAATGTGCTCCCGTCATTTGGTAATGTGGTCCCGTCACTTGGTAATGTGATCCCGTCATTTGGTAATGTGGTCCCGTCACTTGGTAATGTGGTCCCGTCATTTGGTAATGTGCTCCCGTCATTTGGTAATGTGGTCCCGTCACTTGGTAATGTGGTCCCGTTATTTGGTAATGTGCTCCCGTCATTTGGTAATGTGCACCCGCCATTTTGTAATGTGAAGAAGTGATTTGGTAATGTGGTCCCGCCATTTGGTATTATGGTCCCGTCATCCGTCACTTGGTAATGTGGTTCCGTCACTTGGTAATGTGGTCCCGTCATTCAGTAATGTGGTCCCGTCACTTGGTAATGTGGTCCCGTCATTTGGTAATGTGCTCCTGTCATTTGGTAATGTGGTCCCGTCAATTGGTAATGTGCTCACGTCATTTGGTAATGTGGTCCCGTCATTTGGTAATGTGGTCCAGTCACTTGGTAATATGGTCCCGTCATTTGGTAATGTTCTCCCGTCATTTGGTCCCGTCATTTGGTAATGTTCTCCCGTCATTTGGTAATGTGCTCCCGTCACTTGGTAATGTTCTCCCGTCATTTGGTAATGTGCTCCCGTCATTTGGTGCTAACTTCGTTCCGTGCTAACTTCATTCGGTGCTAACTTCATTCGGTGGTTCCGGATAAATTCCGGATAAATTATACTGAGGGATTTGACATGTAGCACAGGAAATATCAAGCATTTATATAACCATACTATGTGTGATATTTCATGAAAATTATTTTTTAAAAAATCGATTGTTTCTGTAAATGACGTCGAGAGTTGACGAACTGTTCAGAGATACGCGTTATCCTCTTGTGCTGACTTTGGAAATCAATTTCTTTTGGTGGGATTAATTCGCGTATTATAAGTGACAAAAGCCGCAATAGTGTCCTGTGTTATCTCCCCTGCCTGCGAATATTGCAATTTTGAAATGTTATTATAATTATTACATAAAATGTATAACGTTTTCTAAAAAATACCACGACTCATTTGCATACGAAAATAGCATGATACCAACGCTCGTCATTATCAGTAAGATAATTATTACTAAATGAGTATACCTGTATAGCGGATACTTGTAATCTTTAGAACTGGTGGAATAGTTACACAATTATACACTTATTTAATTCCTATAAAGAACAGTTTGTGGCTACTGAGTGGGTATGTACCTTTAAACGAGTTCAATAGAAATGAAAATAAATTAAGGATATTCCATCGTATATTTTTTATAGCGGGAAATAATAAAATATAATTTATTGACTTAAACTCATACAAGTTTCTCGTCATATAAACAAATACATCTACATGTATATACAAAATAGCGACGTAAACTTGAAAAAATGAAACAATACATGTGAGTATGTAGTAAGCCGAAGATGTACGATTTTGCATAAAAAATATGTACATTGAAACCTCGCTAAACCTGACACCATGGGAGGTTCCCACGGTGTCCGGTTTAGCGAGGTTTCACTGTAAATTAGGCATTTGATTATTCCGAGTCATAGTTGTGTGCTATCATGAACAGGCATTATCACCCGAGATAAATGACCATGAAACCCATCAAAATTATGATCACAAATGTTTCTGGTTGTTCGGTTTAGAGGTTCCACTAGACAAAAACTGCGATATTTGTTTCCGTAAATGATGTGGAAAATTGATCTTCAGTGCAAATGCGGAATAGGACGTTATTTGTTCTGAACATTTCTTCAACTTTCGACGTCATTTACGGAAACTATCGTAATTATTTTTCATGAGATATCGCACAGCTTAGGTACACAATAAAAATCACATGGCTTGTATGCATAGCATTTTGTCCAGCGATACATACCTGAGGCTACGTGATAAAAAAACCTGATTTGTTATAATCTAATTAATGTGTAATTAGTCCTGCCGAACTTCCACGGGACCCGGACTTGGCGTATATACAATGTTCTTTATGATCTACAGTGGAACCTTTCTAAACCGGACACCAAGGAAACTAGAGCAATGTATTCCACGGTTTAAATGCGCTTCCTGGGTCGCGTCATCACGTACAAATGTAAATGCTTTGATTTAACGACGGCACTGGTTCGATGACCTTGCATGTCGGGACCGACTATTTATATCCCCATCCGATACGACTAGGCTATCACGAAGGTGTCTTGCCCAAGAACACGCCGAATCGGCCAGTGTCGGGATTGGAACTCGGGACCTTCAATCCGTAGTCTTTTTTTTTTTTTACATAATATTTAATTTGCACATGTGCTTACAATGAAAAACCAGTCGGCCGATACCTTCGAGTACTGCATCATAATTAAAAGGGTCACACTATAAAAATACCTGGGAGACAGTTACGTACAGAGTTTACCTGTTTACAGTAACTGCTTGTCCTGGGTAGAACCAGTACTACTTGAAGGGACAGTAAGTATAATGTAGGCTTGCCACGACAGAAAACTCTGTCTTACAGTGGCAAACCTCTGGGTTAAAGGTACATGCCCACGCAGTAGGCACAAAATGTTCTTTATAGGAATTAAATAAGTGTATAATTATGTCACTATTCCACCAGTTCTAAAAATTACGAGTGCCCGCTATACACATATAATCATTTATTAATTATCAATTTACTGTTAGCGACGCGCGGCGGTAACAGTCTATTTTGATAATCTGCGGGGACGACGACTTTCATATCACGGCTTGCGGTGCGCATGCGCAGTATACTACGCAGCACCAGTATGTAAACAAGAATATCAACATGTCGAAGCGTCCAGGACGGAAATTGTATGAAACGGCGTCGGCCAAAAAAAAAAGCGAAATATCTAAGGA
This sequence comes from Conchocele bisecta, assembly GCA_029237695.1. NCBI lineage: Eukaryota > Metazoa > Mollusca > Bivalvia > Lucinida > Thyasiridae > Conchocele > Conchocele bisecta. The sequence goes on from CM055268.1 coordinate 50,006,695, forward strand.
ACAGGCAGTACAGAGAGAGAGTGGTTAATATTGGCGACCAGATCACCAAATGGAAAGAGTTACGTGGAGATTTCGATTTGGACTCGAACGGAGATTTTTCTTCTGAACTTCCGATACTTCACTGCGCATGTCAAAGATGTGATATGATTGACCGTGTCACGTGACGAGTGTTGGTAAAAATAGCACTAGGTCGGAAAATACTCTTTCTGGTCGCGGCACATAAAATGCGATTTAACACCAATTAACACGCGCCGTAATTAAAAATAACTCGTTAGTGGGTAGACAAATGGCTCATATAAGGCATGACAGAAAATGAAAAGTAGTATTACAGTGTAACCTGCTGCGTGGGCATGTACCTTTAAAACCAGTTCCCTCTAACCTAAAACAAATTATAAATTAGTGATGCAAACTGGGAAGGGGGGAACAGCCACGACAGAAAACTCTGTCTAACAGTGACTGTGTTTCCTGGGTGGAACCAGTATTCTATTTTACAGGGGGGATTTTTAACTATTATGATTATAATACTAAATCTGAGTATAACCAGTTCAACGTTTTATACATAAATATTCAATTAAATATATGCCTAACAAAGGAAACCAAAGTAATGCGTAAAAACTGAGTACTCAAAGGACATTGTACATACAGTGAAGCACGCTCATCTTTATCATGTCTATGTATATATAATATATGTGGATTATGAATGTACCCGCACATGAGGATCGCTCCCCTTGGAGACGAGCCTCATATTCAACTTTCGCGGCCATCGTACCTGGAAAAAATCCATAGTGACCACATGGTCAATTTAAACTGACCAATACGTGATGGTCAGTCGGCAATTTCCGTGATATCGGCTTTTTCCATAATCTCTCGGAAATCTACAGGTGTCACGTGAGGTACGTAACTTTATCGATATGTAAATCGATAATCCATGTACATGTAGTGTGGCGATTCCACCATTGATCACTGTGATATTATTTCTAACCATATCAAATAAAGATGAAATTATATTAAGTATTGCAAGTTGCAATTATGCCAAAGATAATCAAATAAGACAAAGTCTATGCTGAAATTACAAATTCTGTTTAGTTTGCAGAAAATAATTCTACCCTGGTTGTACAAATAAAGTTCAAGGAAGTTTAGTTTGCAGTAATAATCGTTAAATCGCGTAAATAATTACAGGTGACCGATGTACTCGTTATATATATTCTCAGACTGGCGAACTTTTTTTTAACTTAATATTTCGGGCAATATACATGTAGCCTAATGCAAAACAGCGATTGAAACCAGTGTATACCCAGATCAAGCTGCGCATCCGCACATTTTGAACGGGGTATACCCTGGTTGCACAAATATAATTCAATGAGGTTTAGTTTAGTTTGCAGTAAATAATTCGCGATGATTCTGCTTAATTCCCTGGAAATAAAAACGAAAAAACAACACATTTCCATTTATTGACAATTTTATAATTTGTGACACTTTCACCAATACTAGTTTCGATAATCGGTGGAAATCTCGATAATATTGCCGTGAAATCAAGAGAAAACATGCAACGATACATATAGTTAAAACCAGCGTAAGTAATCATAGTTTGTAAACTAACGTAGTCTGATCCAAGATTTATAAATCCCGTGTATGTAAAAAGGGAATTACGTTAATTATGTCTAACCGTATCAAATAAAGATGAAATTATATTAAGTATTGCAAGTTGCAATTGTGTCAAAGATAATCAAATGAGACAAAGTCTATGCTGAAATTACAAATCAGTAGAATATGTTTGCCGTACTTCAAATTTAAGAGAAACACTTTTTATTAGGGTTTCATAATTTAACGCACAAATCTGGTAATAAAACAGAGCAATATAGGCCAGCTCAGCTTTATCAACCAGCGTTAGTACATTTGTAAACTAACGTAGTCTGACCAAGATTTATAATTCCCGTGGACGTAAAAAGTGAATTACGTTAATTATGTCTAACCATCTCAAATAAAGATGAACTTATATTAAGTACAGTAGAAAATTGATCTCTCGAACAGGTCTCAAACATCGACTGAGAATATATATTTGTATTTTAATTTTGTTCTCATAATTGTTTATCAAAATTGCTATCAACTGATAGACACTTTATACCAACAATAAAACTGTGCGTATTTTGTATAATACATGAATATACTGGAGAAACGGGACTTCTAACAAGCGTTATTAGACTACAGGATCGTGCTATTTGATCAGGATCTACAATGGTCACAAATACCATAAGCCCCATTTTCCCAGTAACATGATACATAAGTATACCAAGCAAGTCAATTTGACTTCCAAAAGTTGTATGTTCCCTTTTGTTTACCAGTGTCCAACATAGCCAGTCAAAACAACAAGTAGCGCATGCAAATGAAAACCAACATGGTTGGCATGTTGACTTCCTCACCCATCAGTTAACTAATACTGGTCGGTGTTTGAAATGTTTCAATTCCAACAACATATATATGGATAAATGACTAACAACATCGATGGTATCCCAAGGATTTTAATTTTAACGTTGAAATAAAACATTATTAGGTAAACATATTGTATGTGGGATTTGCAAACAGAGCACGTTTTCTCGTGCACATGTCCCCATTTGGAGAAGCGTAATATTGATTTGTTTAGCTGACAATATACAAGGCTGTACACAGGCCAAAAATTGGACGCTGATGTGTAAGTGTGATTTAATTAAGTTCTCTCGATTGCACATGAATATCAGTAAAAACTAATCCAGTTTATATTGAGGCTTATCTTGAGGATTAACATTTAAAATATACAAATATTATTTAAAGGAGTACCAATATGATGTATTTAAATCCCGTTAATATTACCCTGAATTTAACGTAACAAAACAATATAGGATAGTTTATCAAGAGAAACGAGCGATATACAGATTTTCAACCAGCATAGATAATTTCATACTGCATAGTTGACCAACATTTATAACGTAGACAAAAAAAGTAAATTATAATTACCATGTTACCGATAATTATTTATAGCTTTATACTCAACACAGAATAACAAGTGAAAATTATATAAATTACTTCTAGCTGCAATATTGACAATTACATAATTGCGAAAAATATTTTATTATGCTCCATAAAGGTACACAATGAGATGTAATAAATCAACAAAAAATGTATGCTGTTTTGTAATAACTGTAATGTACATGAACATGAGTCTGATCAGGGTTTGCACTGTTCGCTGTGAAGTCTTGACTACTTACACAGCCGCGAGTGGGGCGGTAGCAGAATCCTGGGACAAATTATACAATACTGTGTCCTAGTACAATCTGATCAGGGCGTGTAACTGTACGTTATTTAGTCTGTACTGGGACTCAATATTTTATAATTTGTCACAGTCTGTACTACTTGTGTACATAGTAAAGTATGATCAGACCGGATGAATGTCAACCACAACATAATCTCCTTCATTTAGAATTCTGTCGCTAACATTATAACGTGGTCTGAGAGATGAAGCCATGCCTGCTATCTATCATATATCGTATGTCTGTATGAAGATACAGAGGTATTTGTATTTCTTATATTTAAGGGTGGGAAATGGCTCGAAGACCTTCCACACCCGGGCATGTGCCCGTAAATGATCAGGCCAATCGCCGTTGGACCATGTGTTTCCGAATTTACTAATATATGCGATACAGTCGAAATATGTGCATTAAATGAAGGAGACGATGAGGCGGTGACTTTAGCCTAATTAGTTCATTCTCCTATTGCACAATGCCGATATATCAGACCGTGAAGAGGGCCGAGTGTGCGTGCACATGATATATGGATACTCAACCGTTACATTGTTATATTATCTGCTAATGATATTAGAGGGTTGGACGAGGCAAGACAGACCAAGCAGAGACGGATCCACGTGATATGGGCAAATACAACGCCCACAGAGGAGCAACAGCGCAGGCCGAGCCGGAGCCAAGCCACCGACCCACCCACAGCAGACCGGGACACCGCAGCCAGTGACAACCGGAGGCTCCGCACCGCAACCGCCACCGGCAGCGACGAGGAGCCAGGCAAGCCATGCCCAAGCCACACACAAGGCCGCCACTGGCAACCCCCAGGCAGCTCATTCCGCCACAGATCCCAAGGCGCATATAGCATGACACTGCCCAGTATGCAACACAGAGTAAACGACCCGATGTCGGGTCCACAGAGGCATAGGCCACCTCCCACTGAGTGGGTGGTAGACACGAGCGAGGCCTTGTCCCCGAGGAGGGGGGACTAAGTTTTTTTTTTTGGTTCTGATCTTCTCTTTGTTGGTGTCGTAGGCGTCTGGCTACACCACGAGGACCGCATCAGGTTTGTGTTTGAGTGAGCTGTATGCATGAAAATCACAGATGCCCTTATCTGGATTGTGTATGTATATGTTGTGGGTGCGTGCCTATCTAAGTGTGTCTGTCAGGGCTATGTCCAATGTCATATTGACTTGGCTCATCTACTGCCCTAAGGGCGAAATAGCCAGCTTCTGTTGATTGACTATATGGACAATATGATGAGACCACTATGCCCGGCTCGACCACTAACTGCACAGAAACAGTTAGGCGCTTTGAGGTATATTGATGCAGGCAGAAATCCTCCGTTCTTTGCTTCTGTCTTCTAGAGTCGTGTCTGTATGGAGTGGATCCATCGGTTATTTGTGACACCCGGGTTCACCAAGCACTCCAGGCTTTCAATCAGCGGGAGCAGCTTCTGTCTTCTATGACTTCATATGTTGACTTGGGCGCCTTAGTGGTTTTACTGGACACAATGGGTGTTTGACTTTATATTTGTTTATGTTATGCATATTCTTTACTACACTACACGCTGCTGTGCGGAGTATTGTGTACATGTATAATGCCTATGCGTGTATGGGACCGTCCGTGTTGGGCGGAAGTAAGCTATTATTGCGTGCTTTGATGTAGTAAAAAATACAAAAAAAATGTCACCCTGCCATTCGGGACGAGACACACGTAAGGGAGCTATGAGCCGCCCCCGTGTCTCGCGCGGTCTATCACAAGATGGACTGAGTGGACTTATGGGTGACATGAGTGTATTACGTCCGCAGATTTTGAACTCCCTGGACGCTTGCCTGGGATGGACCAGACCAGTTGTGACCTAGTGCGAGTCGGTGATATTTGTCTACTTACTAGACAAGTATCGGTGTACCTGGATGCGGTCCTCTCGGTGTCGCTTCGTTGGTGACGCATTTGTAGAACAACAAATCTTGGGAGAACAACATGTATGGTTATTCAGCATCAATTGTATGATCCCTATCTGTTTCGTGTATTGGAGATGGGACTCCTGGTTATGCTATGCTTGTTTGCATATGTACATATCCAGGACATGTATACATATGTGTATTATGATTACTCCTCGGCGACAGTGTGGACCTAGACGTATGTGTTCCTATATGTTTTTTATTGATGTATTATCGGGCCAATTTTAAAATTACATTACAGTTAAAATACAAGTTTATATTAGAGCGGCACTTGTTTCAGACTTGGGATTATATCTATAATGCATGTTGGCCGGTTTGAAGGGCAAGTAGCTTGCTGGAGATCGTTAGAGTGTTCTGGAGTTGTTGGCTATTTTAGTGACATCAGCCGTCAGTTATTGGCATTGAAATACTTAGCTACCCCGATTCAGTTATGCTACCCACCCTTCGACCAGACCGCTATGCAGTTGTTTGGATTGTGACGTATCCGGGTAGAGGCTAGGTTCAACCAAAGTCATTGCTCACTCGAGTACAGTGCTATTTTCGAATAATGTGTGTGCCTTGGGTAATTGCTTTTTTTGTATATTATTACTGTTTCTAACGGCTGATATCGCAGGGGTTCGGGGCGACTTTACGGTTCCCGACAACGATATCCCCACGACACCAGCCGTCCCGGAGCTTCGCAGAGACCGAAAGAAGCCGTGGCATTTTATGAACGGATCGATGTCAATCTCTGCGAGTCCAGTATATTTTGTTATCAGACGGTGCGCGCTCTATATATGTACATGGATATATATACAAGTACGTCTATGCATATATTTAAAATCCCACCACTCACCCTATTGTTGCAGTTTGATTAAAATACCAGAAGTAGTCTGGCTTGAGTGGTTAGAAGGCAGGCCAACAATAATGCATGCAAGAAGAGTCCGTCCGTCACCGACTAAACAGGCTTCGTCAGTGAAGCGAGTTCCACCGGTACCAGACCAATTGTTGACCCTTCCTCTTTCCACTCATTACCCTTACCACTACTACTAAATATAATCTACTAAGTCTAGTCTAACATGGAACATAATAGCATATCGGGATTGTGGTGGGTAGAATTCCGTACAGTCGTTGGGTGGGATTACTTGTATGTTAATTATGGATTCATGTGTTAGCCCACACGAGCCTGTACATATCGTCTCGTTAATTTCCCAGTACTAATCCTCGATAAGGCAGTCCATACGCAAGAGACTTTCCCGGGCCAGTTCCGATCGAGTACATACCCATTGGGTGAGATTACTTGTATGTTAGTTTTATATTTGGTTATGCTAGAATGGCCTTCGCAGCCGCAAGCGGACGGGATTCCCAGGTGGCGGCCAGCCAGACGCTGACACCGCCCCCCGCGGCCCCCTCCCCATACGGTCCATTCGGGAGTTAATACAGTGTCCACCCAGGGGGCGGCAGCTCGCAGGATATTGTTAAAATGATCTAGGGTTTGCTATTTGTTTGACGCCAGCAATCCGCATGAAAGGCATTGGCGTTCGTAGCTACCCGATTCGGTTGTGCTAACCACTCGTCCGACCGGGCACCATATTAACTGTTTGAGTTTGATTGGTCTGTATAATTAATGATTGTAATAGTTGGATGTTTGGGTTGATTGCCTCGTGATCAATGATAACCGCCAGGTACTACCATTATGGAAGAAATGGTATAGGTGCAGTTATATTATACTTATTTGATTGCATCGCATATCGTGACATTATTTTACTTTCCTTGTTGCAAGTCAACTCGCTATTGTTATGAGACCAGTGGCACCAGTGAGCAGACTAAAGGTGAGAATTGTTGTAGCATTGGATGCAGGCAGCACCCAGCTGCCACCATTGATCAAATATTAATTCTAGTATTATTATTAGGTGCGAGAATCCAGCAGGCAGTCGAGCAGCATAGTATGTAAGTCCTCTCGTTGCCGGAGAAACATGTATCCCCGACACAAGTGATGTTGCTCGTCATTCGACTATTCACTCTAGAATGAGTAACGCCTCCCGGCCGAGTGTACGGACGTCTATTGACATGTTTAAAGATTATATTAGATTGGTAAATCCTGAAAATATTTACAGCAGTTTTCAGATATGGGATGGAGACAATGGGGCCCAGTGTCACGGACGTAACTTAGCTCGGCAACTCCATCGGGTTTTTTAATGTGTTTCTATCCACGATACCGGCGTATAACTGTTTGCATGAGTTGTATTTTAAAATAAAATAAATATATCATTTATTTTTGTCAGCTTTTAATTTTAGTGGAGCAACGGTGTCATGTTTATATTTTATTCCAGTACCCTGTCGCCTTAATGTATTTTAGTACAGCTAAGTGTATTTCATTTTCGCATTCTTTAGGGGGGAATATTAAATTATATGGAGATGATATAACATTATTTTTTAAGCAGACAGCGGCTAGATCTTCTCTTGCTAATTCATACGCTGTGCAGAAGAAGAAATAGTGGTCCAGTTCTTCTATTTCATCTTCGTCGCACTGACTAAAATTCAAAGCTACATCAATATCGCTGCCATGTGGATGAAGATTTGCCTTTATACCGTTTCTACCTAGTCTGAGTCGTGTTATTATTTTATATGACATTATATCCTTGCTGTTTTGTTTACATTTATTTGGTATGGTGGGCACCGTGACTTGAAATGTGTGCCCGCCATATTAATGCTTATGAATGTTATCCCATCGTTTTTGCCAAAATGATTTTATTTTTTGTTTAATGACTGAATATAATTCTCTGTGTGTAGGCAGAGTATTATCTTGTGTACCTATCAAATGATCTGTGCTTGCCGCTCGGTCGGCTTCTTCGTTTCCAGGTATTCCAACATGTGAGGGTACCCAGTCTATATTAATATCTTTCCCTTGTTCCATATGTTTACTTATAATAATTGTAATGGTATGGACCTTGACAGGTCTCGTTTTAGACGTGCCTGTGTTGATTGTTTGGATGGAGCTTAGTGAGTCTGTTATGATTACAGTTTTATTGTAGTTTTTTAATTTTAGGTTGAATATGAGGGCTTTTTCAATTGCAATAAGTTCCGAAGTAAATACAGTTAGATTGGGGGCCAGTTTGTATTTTTCTACGTGACTTAGTTCCGGGACCACAAACGCAGCTGAGGTGATACCGAGTTCTGGGTTTCTGCTACCGTCCGTATAGATGTGTAGGCAGTCTTTCCAATTATTTTCTAAATGTTTCATTGCGTGTTTGAGGCTAAGGGTTGGATTCGTATTATCTTTTATAATTTCAGTGAGATCAAATCGAGCTGAAATTTCAAATAGATAATACGGGGTATGCGTTTTGAATGGCTGCATCTCGCATCCACCCAAATCATATTCTTCTATTAAGGTTAGTGCATTCATTGCATAACACGTTTTTATATTGACTTTTTTGTTGGTATAATTATTGACTGTGTTGGTTGCGTCTCGTTTTAGTTTAATCATATTGTATTTGTATGCTGGTTTGAGTTGTATTAGTTCGTTGATTGGTAGGTGAGCGCCATGTGGTTGGGTTCGGACCCAGTATTTGAGTAATGTTTGTTCCCTTTTTAAATCTAGTGGTAACACTGCTGTTTCTATTTCGATTACTTGCTTATTGGTGTGTAACGGCCTATCAACAGCTAAGGTCATGTAAGGCCGGGCAAACGGGTTCCATCCCATTTTAACCAGATCAGAATATTTACATTCAACTGTCGCATACGAAATACCAAAGACGTATGTGAGGGCCAAACAAGGTATACAATCGCAGAGTATAAAATGGATCGACTACAGTGATCACAATGATTATTTGACCGTATTCAGTACCTAGTGTGCACACCTTGGGGGCGTTGAGCAATGTTTGGCGAAGTCTGCGCATTTAATGTACACATGACAGAATGACACGTTGAGGCATTGCTTCCCATTCTTCATGAAGAACTACTTCAAGCTGTCTAACATTATCAGGTGAATTTAGTCTTGACTCTGCGTCCCAGCTCATCCCAGACATGCTATATAGGATTGATGTATGGGCTAAGAGATGGTCATTGCATGCCATTGATGTTAATACCACGTAGCAAATTGGTTGTTACACGAGCTGAATGTGGTCTGGCATTATCATGTTGGAAATACTGCAATGCGTTTCATCGCAGAAAATGCACAGCTAGCGGTCGCAAAATAGTGAACACACTTGTTCATGAACTATCGAACCATTTATATACTGTATTTTCTTCTGGCCTTAAGTACATATACCACAGTTATTTCTACCTGAAACATACATATCCATGTATCTAGAAGCCACAACATTTATATTTGACAGAAACATTCAAAATGCGATCAGCTAAATGCCCAATCTCCAATTAAGATGCGTCACAAATATAACACGAGAAAATGGACGCACTCCGTTCGTTAACACCAATTTTCCAGACCTAAATTAGGACGAAGAAGATGACTAACTCCATCCAATAATTGTCGTCTAACATTAGTGTCAGTTATTCATGAATTTAAAGGTCATAACTAGTGAATACACTACATATGAATCACATGGTTCTATGCGTCCCCTAAAAAGACATATACTACACAACATTATGGCGGCCATTTTGAATTATTTACGCATTTCAATCACGATGATATTTATTCAATACTAGTCTTGCTTGACTCGTTGATCAATAGTGCATTAATATCGACTCATAAACGAACACATCAAAGTGGAAACTGTTAAATCGATGGCCATACTGGATAAAACATGGTTTGTTTCCATGGCAACATAAATCATGACTTTAAACCGTTTGTACATTTAGCTCAAGTCCATACACGATATTTGTCTGTGTATTCGTCCTAGATTAAGTGAAGTAATCGTTCACAATTAAGTGGTTAACGGCTTAAACAGTGATTGTTACGAACATTTGAACTTAGACCTTGAATTTTGCCTTTCATTCTACATATTTTAATTTTGCTTATTGTAGCTCAGTATGTGCTGAACATAACAATACTGAGTAAAAAAAGAAACGTCCCTCCCTATTTAAGTGAAGATTGCCAGAAATCTAAGAGTCATAGGGTCAAAACCAGTACCAAAATAAACTTCATTCATTTCTGGATCGACATCAGTTTTTGAAATTTTGATCGCATGCGGAGTTGTTAAACAAATCATCTGCGAAGTTGGTAGGGGTCGAACTCAAAAATCACAAAATCGTTTGTCACGCGTTAAATTTCAGAGGATACAGTTTGATTTAAAGTGTAAAGTCTGTTCGAAATTCCTTAATAGCGAGTGTGCCCTAATGGTTGACGTAATTCTCCGACGCATTGACTTGACGTAACGCATCATGGCGTTCGGCAGATTACGCCATTCCGCTGCAATGCCAGCGTAAGCTGACGAGAATTGTTAATATATTGGTTTGCCCTAGCGTTCCGATAGGGTTGAGATCGGAGGGGGGGGGGGGGGGGTGCGCGCAGGCCTTTGCATGACGTCCACGTTGTTTATTGCCAAGAACTGTGCGTTCGGGCGTGCATTATCTTGCAGCATCACGCCAGGACTATGATTACGAATTGAATGAATACATGTGGCCTTAAAACGTCATCAATATAACGTTGGGCAGTGGTGTTGCCCTGTATAATTACCAGCTCTGTCTTGCGGATTCACATAATCCTGCACTGCCATTACGCTTCATCCTCCAAACTTATCCCTCTCCACCGCACAGCAGTCCGCGAATCTTTCGTTCTTGCGTCTGTATACACGCAATCTGTCATCTGCATGGCTGATGGTGAACCGATATTCGTCTGCAAAAAGAACTCTGTCCCAGTCAGCCCGCCTCCAATTAAGATGGCCTGGAGGCACGGTGATGCTGACCAGTGTACTGGCGTCGAGCTCTGATTGGTTGTGCGTTACGACGTAACCGATTGCGGATGGTCTGCCCATAGACCCCGTAACGCCGAGCTGTGACGGTGGCTGACAAAAGGCGTTGACGCAAGTGCGTCAACGAAATATAACGGTCTGTTCTTGCCGTCGTCACACGAGGCCTACCAGCTCGAGGACGGTCGCGTGCCGTCACGTCAACCTCCAACATCCAAATTGCCTGATGTCTGCCCTTTTCACAAAGCCGTGGCATAATGAATCAATGAGAAGAGTAGTGTATGGGAGTCAAAATGATACGAGGTTAAAAACACTATATAAATATATATACAAAAATCAAAAACAAAAAACCACCAAGGGGGGAGTAGGCTCACAAAAAATCGCCAAAAACATGAGAATGTGGTATTACGACGATGATATTTGTTTTTGTCGTCTTGTTATTTTTTTTCTGTCGTATTTATCCACAATTGGGACGAAAACATCCACAATCGTACTACCACCTACCCACCCTAGTATCCACAATTGGGACGAAAACATCGTCTTCTGTACTACCACCTACCCAGTCCGAGTATCCACAATTGGTACACTAGTATACACAATTGGGACGGTCAAAAATGGTATTTATTCTAGGCAATTTGCGACAATTTCGTATTTTTATCCATTTTTGGACGTCAGAAATCCACAATTGGGACGCGAGTATCCACAATTTGGACACGATATCCACAATTGCACTCGTAGTACAAAAGACGACGTTTTGGTCACACTAGTGGATACCCCAACCCAACCTAGTATCCACAATTGGTGCACTAGTATACACAATTGGGATGGTCAAAAATGGTATTTTTTCTAGTCAATTTGCGACAATGTCGTATTTTTATCCATTTTTGGGCGTGAGAAATCCACAATTGGGACGCGAGTATACACAATTGGGTCACGATATCCACAATTGCACCCGTAGTACAAAAGACGATGATTTGATCCCAATTGTGGATATTTTCTGTAAACGAGGTCAAACGATGACGAAATGTTCATAGCAAATGCGGAATATAATTCCACATTTGCTATGAAATTGTGTTTGTTTATTGGTATTTAATGGCCTATCAACAGCTAAGGTCATGTAAGGCTGGGCCAACGGGTTATATGCCGTATTTAACCTGCTGTATTTGGGGGAAATTCCAAAATCAGAACGGAATATTTACATCGATAACAAATATATTCAGCCCTGAAATTAGAATAACATGACCTGGTGCCAGATACATACCACACCACCACCACACCAGTCACTTGGCCCTTTCCCATATAACCAGATTTTACACTCACATGCAAGAATGCCAAATACGTACATGAGGGTCAAACCAGGTCTCCGTTCGGATTTCTTTAAATTATGCATAGCATGCTCCCACCTGCCACCCACTATGAAATGTTGTCAACGTTTAATGTCATGTATGGAAAATTGTGTACATTTTGTTCAGAATTTTCATGAGATATCGCACATATTGTTATTATGTACAAAATCACATGTCGTGCCTCGATTATGAATTCACACTTAGATAGAAATGCCTTCCAATAATGACAAGCAACTATATGATAGTCAAATATTTATATGTGCCAGTGATACTCCATCGGATATTTGGCCTTATTAGTGACCATTGCAGACCCAATCGGATCCTGCATTTCAAGTAGACATGACGGACCGGGTTAGACTGGTTAGGAAGCTCAATGAACCAACTGTTCTCTTACGTAATAAAATCATGGGCTGTTGCGTTTACTGTACT
>CM055268.1:50020048-50087120 GCA_029237695.1 Conchocele bisecta
GTTTACTGTACTACGAACAACATTTGGTCTGTCTAAATGTTTAAACAGACCAAATGTTGTTCATAATACAGTAAACGCAACTGCCCATGGTTTCATTACTTATATTTACACTGCATTTTCGGATGTAAATAACCCTAAACGGCGCAAAAATTAGGAATATTATTGTCTTACGTCGTTTTATCGCAATTCATGGAACAGCGACGTTGCCGGTCAATAGCGTGACGTTATTGACAATGACGATGAACGTCATGTAATCTAATGACGTCAAGAAAACTTTAACGAATCAACATCGCGCGACGTCACGTGGGGCTAATGTAATGTACTAGGGTATGAACGCAATACTTGAATGAGCGTTTCCATTATAACTCATCAATCACATAAAATATATATTATAATACGAGATACTGATAACTTTCTATTACAGAGTGTACTGCCTACATATACATTAAAAGTACATGCCCACTCAGTAGGCACAAAATGTTTTTTATAGGAATTTAATAAGTGCATAATTGTGTCACTATTCCATCAGTTCTCAAAATTACGAGTGTCTGCTATACAAATATAACCATTAATGTTTATTTTAATGATCGTGACGCGCGGTGGCATCATGCTATTTTCAATTGCAAATAAGGCATGACGGACGGACGGACGGACGGACTGTCAGTCTCCGTGGAAACATACATGAAAACGCGTTTCAGCGGTCACACCATGAGCAATAATGAATATGATTAGTAGGAACAAAGCTGACTACACCATTCCAAGCTATCACATAGTGCAACACATTGAATATCTGATCCAATACTCAATTTAAAATGTATAGTATGCTCAGCCTCCGTGGAGACATACATAAATTGCGCATGCCGCTCATATTTCAGGGTGTCAGCGCTGGGTATTGGGTATAGTTTTCAACTAGCAATAACCACGCCTCGGATAAACCTCATTGGCTATGGTACCGCCACTGCGCAAAGCTGACAACATCAGTAAGTCCTAGGTGTTTGATCATCATACATATGTTCACGTAAAGGTGAGTGAATCGTTGTAACGTTCGAAATTCGTTTGTAAAACTTGTCGATAACTCATAGCCACACATGGGTAAGATTGGCAAGAGTTCGCTCCCTTCTATGCAATGTCTGTTGAGTTCTGTTCAAAACCCCTCATACTGTTTGTCTACATACATGGATGTAAAGTGTGATTGAATAAATGTGGCTGCGACTGGAAAATATGACGTATAACCATTGCTAATATTGTAGAAGATACCAGCCTGCGTATCCGAGCAACACGCGGCCCTTTTACTTGATATATGAAATGTATTATTTATAATTTGTACTTAAAGGTGCATGCCCACTCAGTAAGCACAACATGTTCTGTATATCAGGGACATCATCTGAGACATTTTCTGGCAAAATAAACATTCATTCACCATTACCCCACGTAATGATTGGCATTATGATACATTTTATATCAGACGTACATTTCCACACTGATATCAGGGGCAATAACCGTGTTTCCTTAAAATGTTATCTGACATTACTATTTATTCTCGGTAGTTATTGTTTGATGTGCAATGATCATACTTTATAATCTGTTGAAAATATTATTTTTTTAGGCGATTTAATTAGTATAAATAATTAGAAAATATCATGCCTCATTTGCATATGCAAATAGCCTGTTGCCACGGCGAGTCACTATCAGTAAAATAAATATTATGATAATGATTATATCTGTATAGCGGGCACTCGTAATTTATAGAACTGGTGGCATAGTGACACAATCATACACTTATTTAATTCCTATAAAGAACAGTTTGTGCCTACTGATTGGGCATGTATCTTTAATATATAATATATGTATGAATCTGCACGTAACGCAAAAATGCGTATGCGATATTGCATCTGGCAACACACGAGTCTAAACGGCGTATAGTGAATACTCTGGTCAAACGAACCGTCGATGTTCTAGCGCGTGAGATGAGTCTGCAATGGTCGTCGTGGTCACAGGTGGAAGACTCGGACCTATGAATCCAAAAAAAAAATGCCTATTAAAAAAATCCCATTACCCCACCCACCTGGTATCATACTGTACATTACGTTAATATCATTTAATAACTTAATATATATAATAGAATATAGTACTTTATGAGACCAATTGGGTGGGGTAATGGATTTTTGGTGTGGGCATTTTGTTGGTGTCACAGGTCCGAGTCTTCCACCTGTGGTCGTGATGGGTAGCTAACATTGAATTCACAGATCAGACTGCGTTAATGCGTAGACTGATCTGGAACTTCGAACACTGGTCACCAAGGCAAAGCACAAAGTTTCTCGTGATGAGCCGTGCCTAATTACATCTACATATACTAATTTACGACACTGACATTCATGGTTCAGCCTCGTATGATATTACAGGTTTCTCTCATACCTCATGTACAATGAATTGAGTGTAATACTGATTTACTGAAACCTCTCTAGCCGGACATCCTGGGGAACAGTTTGCCTGATTTACAGTGAAACCTCTCTAAGCCGGACACCCTGGAGAACAGTTTGCCTCTGGAGAACAGTTTGCCTCATTTACAGTGAAACCTCTCTAAGCTGGACACCCTGGAGAACAGTTTGCCACATTTACAGTGAAACCTCTCTAAGCCGGATACCCTGGAGAACAGTTTGCCTCATTTACAGTGAAACCTCTCTAAGCCGGACACCCTGGAGAACAGTTTGCCTCATTTACAGTGAAACCTCTCTAAGCCGGACACCCTGGAGAACAGTTTGCCTCATTTACAGTGAAACCTCTCTAAGCCGGACACCCTGGGGGAACAGATTGCCTGAAAGTATAATGGGAAAAAAAAAACAATTTACAGTGAATACCTCTCAAAGCCGGGACACACTGGGGAACAGTTGGCCTGATTTACAGTGAAACCTCTCTAAGCCGGACACCCTGGGGAACAGTTTGCCTCATTTACAGTGAAACCTCTTTAAGCCGGAGGTCCCCAGGGTGTCCGGCTTAGAGAGGTTTCACTGTAAATCAGGCAAACTGTAAATCAGTAAACGCAATAGCCCAAGTTGTTATTCCTTAAAGGTACATGTCCACTCAGTAGGCACAAACTGTTCTTTATATCAGAGGCATCATCTGAGACATTTTCTGGCAAAATAAACATTCATTAACCATTGCCCAACGTATTGATTGGCATTATTATACATTGTATATCAAACGCAAATTTCCACACTGATATCAGGGGCGATAACCGTGTTTCCTTAAAATGTTAAGTGCCATTACTATGTATGCACTGTATTTATTTTTTGATCTGCAATATATCATGCCTCAATTGCATATGACAATAGCCTGATAGCACCGCGCGTCACTATCAGCAAAATAACTATTACTAACTGATTATATCTGTATAGCGGACACTCCTAATTTTTAGAACTGGTGGAATAGTGACACAATTATACACTTATTTAATTCCTGTAAAGAACAGTTTGTGCCTACTGAGTGGTCATGTACCTTTAAGTGACATGTCCGGTAATAGTAAAAGAATGGATATTTTGCCGGAACAAAGTAATATCTACAGAACAAGCATCTGAGGCTTAACCCTTTCACCCCTAAGTAACTGGAATTAATTTTGATATGTTCATTTTGCAACCAACCCAACCGTCAAAAAATTGTTTTCAGACAAGTCCATTTATGAAAAGGGGATATTTTTTGTTCTCAAAAATATTAAAATTACTTTCAAAAAGTGCAGATCCTGATGAGACGGCTCGTTACGAGCCGGCTCATCTGGATCTACATTTTTTGCATAAAACGGTATATCGGGATTTCGGGTTCAAAGGGTTAATATACATGTACATTCGTTCGCATGTTGTACATATACAGATTACATGTCCATTTATTTTTTCGAAAGCATCTGGGCGCCGTTTCACGAAACATCGTACGACTGAAATGTTCGTAAGTGAAAAATTATAATAGTCTGTACATTTCAGATTAACACTGTTTTCTTGTAATCAATTATTGGATTTACATTTATTGAGTATAGGCTGCATATGCAGCATATGCTCAATAAATGTAAAATCCACCAATTCCCCCCCCCCCCACCAATTGAAAGTTCCAGATGATCCTAAATGCACTTACGAATATTTTATTCGTACCAAGTTTAGTGAAATTGCCCCCGAAGCTTAATACGTACATACATGTAACAAAAGCTCGCTCGTGATTGTATATGCATAAACGAGTGCATTAATCAATACTCAATACTGTATCAGCTATTCACTGAAGATTCAGCATATTATGAAATATTAATATTCATAAAATACATTACATGAAAATATTATATTTCGAATTATTATACGTCGCTACAGGAGGGTGGCGTCATTTTATACTCTTCACTATACGTAACCGCAGTGATATACTCCGGCGGTGGGGCCACATACACGGCAGGATAGTGCGGTTCCGTACCATTATATATCCTGTGTGCTGTAGCACCACTAGCTCTACTTTGTCCATTACCTGCACCATCGGACCTTGGCAGACGGGTATCATCAGCATTTAAATGTTCACGACTGTTATAAGGCGACGACGTATTTACGCCGTGTCCGTTGCACGACCGTGTGTTTGTGGCGGCCGGGTGTATCTCCGGCATAGTCTGAGCGCCAGAGCTACCTGGTATTTGTTCCAGGCTCTCATAGCTTGGAGGTAAACTTGAACTTTGCGCTGGACTATTTCTTCTGTTTGTTCTTGTTTCTGGCAGTTCCACCCGCAATTCAATATTTTCCTGATCCGATCTGTCTCCGGTTGTACGTGTGTCCGACGTGCCTCTATTTGATCGACTGGGCGCTATCTAAAAATAAAATTAAACATTTGAAATTACGAATTCTGTACATGGAACATGTGTAAAACATAAACTGCCTTGCCGTCTTCGTATGTAAAAGCCATCGGTCAGTTTCGCGTCTTGTAACGTTTGTCACAGACAACATAGTTGGTATAGTGCAATAATAGTGTACCATGGGACGCTCAAGCATTTGCGGAAAACTGATGTTTTCAATACATTGTAACACTTGACACGAGCAGAGAGACAAGACCAGGGGCCCGTTTCACTGAACTTCGTACGACTAAAATGTTCGTAAGTGCAAACTTATGATAGTCTGTAAAGTTCACATTAACAATGTTTTCTTGTAAACAATTATTGGATTTACATTCATTGAGCATAGGCTGCTGCTGCTTATGCAGCATATGCTCAATAAATGTAAATCCATCAATTCAAATATACAGACGATCCTAAATTTGCACTTACGAACATTTTAGTCGTATGAAGTTTAGTGAAACGGCCCTCAGTGGTTGCCACGTGGTGTGCAGACTGCATCGATGTTCAAGTCATTAATCTCTAGCGATTCCTACTTGTGTTGTCCCCATTATAATTCCAAGACAAAAATATTTACACAATTCCCTAACATTTGATTGGCCCGTAGCAAGTCTCTGTCCAAAATTTATATCCCAGTAAACTCCCACGCCGAACTACTTTCTACAGGTGCGCTGTCAGTGCTGTCAATGTAAACAAATGGTTGACGTCTGTCAAAATAAACACATTTTCTTGATTAATTTATTTCAAATGCTGGAATTATAAGGAATTAATGGCCTTTTTGTGGAATTTATCGGGGATATAAACTTGGAAATGTCGCGGGAATACTGGACGAAGGCCTTCCGCGACTTTTCCAAGTTTATACCCCGATAAATTCCACAAAAAAGCCATTCATTCCTATAATAATTTGGACCAAATGAGCAATATTCGCGGGCCACCAACGCGTTACGTCTATTTATATTGTATTTGAAATAGACATAGACCATCTGTGGGCACTAATTTTCACAGCATCGGCGGTCCGTTTCACTAAACTTCATACGACTAAGCTCTTCGTAAGTGCACATTTAGGATGGTCTGCAAATTTCAATTGATGGATTTACATTTATTGAGCAAAGGCTGCAACAGAATAAAGAACAGTTTGTGCCTACTGAGTGGGCATGTACCTTTAAAATGAATGATAAGATTGCAAGCTATAACTGGCGGTCGAGTTTTCTTAACGTAGACAAGGGGGCTGTACGGAGCCCAGCAGGGGACATGGATTTCTTTTATTAATTCGTTCCCACGAAATAACAATTCGTTCCCTCGAATTAACAATTGTTTCCCGCGAAATGACAATTTATTCCCTCAATTTAACAATTCGTTCCCTCGAATTAACAATTCGTTCCCACGATATAACAATTCGTTACCTCGAATTAACAATTTGTTCCCACGAAATGAAAATTCTTTCCCACGAAATGACAATTCGTTCCCTCAATTTAACAATTCGTTCTCTCGAATTAATAATTCATTCCCACAATACAACAATTCGTTCCAACGAATTAACCGTGGGAACGAATTGTTAATTCGTGGGAGCGAATTGTTAAATTGAGGGAACGAATTGTTATTTCGTGGGAACGAATTAATACGTGGCTCCGTAGTGTTGTATACACAGTCACGATTTAAGAGCATTACCCGAACATAGCTTTGCTAATAAGTCATTCAAGTGAATACACAGTATATTAATGGCATGGATGGGTGGTACGTATGTACAGTGGAACCTCTCTAAACCGGACACCCTGGGAGGTCCCCATGGTGTCCGGATTAGAGAGGTTTCACTGGAAATGAGGCATTTGATCATTTTGAGCCATAGTTGTGTGCTCTGCGACTATGAACAGACATTATCACATGAAATAAATGACCAAGAAACTCATCAAACATATGATCACAGGTAATTTCCTGGTGTCCGGTTTAGAGAGGTTCCACTGTCGTATGTTTGCATTGGTAACGTCACTGACCTGGTGAAATTCCTCCCTGAGCCTGTGGTCTTGTCGCAGACGGGTATCATCAGCATTTAAATGTTCACGACTGTTATAAGGCGACGACGTGTTTACGCCGTGTCCGTTGCACGACCGTGCGTCTGTGGCGGCCGGGTGTATCTCCGGAATAGTCTGAGCGCCAGAGCTACCTGGTATTTGTTCCAGGCTCTCATAGCTTGGAGGTAAACTTGAACTTTGCGCTGGACTATTTCTTCTGTTTGTTCTCGTGTCTGGTAGTTCCACCCGCAATTCAATAATTTCCTGATCCGATCTGTCTCTGGTTGTACGTGTGTCCGACGTGTCTCTATTTGATCGACTGGGCGCAATCTAAAAATAAAATTAAACATTCGAAATTACGAATTCAGTACATGGAACATGTGTAAAACATAAACTGCCTTGCCGTCTTCGTATGTAAAAGCCATCGGTCAGTTTCGCGTCTTGTAACGTTTGTCACAGAAAACAAATGAGATGAGAGAGCAATTAATCATAGTTGGTATTGTGCAATAATAGTGTACCATGGGACGCTCAAGCATTTGCGGAAAACTGATGTTTTCAATACATTGTAACACTTGACACGAGCCGAGAGACAAGACCAGGGGCCCGTTTCACTGAACTTCGTACGACTAAAATGTTCGTAAGTGCAAACTTATGATAGTCTGTAAAGTTCACATTAACAATGTTTTCTTGTAAACAATTATTGGATTTACATTCATTGAGCATAGGCTGCTGCTGCTTATGCAGCATATGCTCAATAAATGTAAATCCATCAATTCAAATATACAGACGATCCTAAATTTGCACTTACGAACATTTTAGTCGTACGAAGTTTAGTGAAACGGCCCCCAGTGGTTGCCACGTGGTGTGCAGACTGCATCGATGTTCAAGTCATTAATCTCTAGCGATTCCTACGTGTGTTGTCCCCATTATAATTCCAGCACAAAAATATTTACACAATTCCCTAATATTTGATTGGCCCGTAGCAAGTCTCTGTCCACAATTTATATCCCAGTAAACTCCCACGCCGAACTACTTTATACAGGTGCGCTGATCACAATTATTATCCTGGTGTCCGGTTTAGAGAGGTTACACTGTCGTATGTCTGTATTGGTAACGTCACTGACCTGGTGAAATTCCTCCCTAAGACTGTCGTCTCGTCGCTCTATTCTCGACTTTAGTATCTTTTTTCGAGCGCAATACAGGCAGAGTGCAATGGCGAACAGGACCGTGACCCCGACGACAATGCCGACGGTGATCTGACCCGTGGAGAGCCCGCTATTTTTGCGTACGCTATTTTTGCAGTCGGAATGGTCGCCACACGGGTTCCGGTCATTACACGTCAGATCCTTCGATATACATCGGTGGTTGTCGCAAGAATGCTCGTAGGTAGGACATGGCGCTAGAAATGAGACAATCTAGTATGTGATTTTATATCTTAGAAAATGTCCAATGTCTCAAGAACAATATTTACAAAATGTACGGTATTTTCCGTAAATGACGCAGACAGTTGACGAAATGTTTAAAGTAAATGCGGAATAGAACTAACTACTACATGTATATAGTTATGCGTATAAGTACAAATTTACAAGGTGAGAAACGGAGCTTCTACCCGCGTACGTTTTTAACCAATACAATCATTATTTGTTTACCGATAACATATAAAGTCAAACATTTATATATCGTCTGAAAAACGTCAAGTATTCTCGGATATGTGGTCGAGTCTTCAAAGTCGAGAAATTTGGTTAAATATTCTTACATCGCGACTTTCAATGTCTGACATACATCAAGGTGCATGATCACGTGGTTACAACAGCAATAACGTCGCCCACTCTAAAGTAAGTATTATTTGATATTTTCCTTAATATGCAACGGATATTGATGACATATGGCGCAGCAAACGCGTCTTCATGAGCTGCCTTTGGTGGTCCAGGGAGTTCGGTACAGACTTATGTCGTTTTGGCGAAGAATCGATTTCCGTGTCGGCAGAGTTTTTGCGAAGAATGGATTTCCATGTCGGCAGACATGGAAATCGATTCTTCGCAAAAACGACAGAAGTTTGGGCGAAAATACAAAGACCACCAAATGCAGCTTAACATGACGCGTTTGATGCAAACTATTTCATCAAAATATGTTACGTAATAAGGACACAATACAAGAAGACGTACTTTGAAACAGATTCATTCTGGAAGTTTCAGTACTTGATGTTGTTGTTAGTACCACGTGATCATACACCTTGTACATGTATCATCTAATAATAGCGTGTCGGGGGACGTCGTAGTGGATTTTCACACATGGCGGGAAATGGCTATCCAATCAAATGGCGCGCCACGCGTGTAAAATCGCGCAATCGTATGGCGTTTAATGTTTTAAAGGTACAAGATCACTCAGTAGGCACGAAATGTTCTTTATAGGAATTAAATAAGTGTACAATTGTGTCACAATTCCACCAGTTCTAAAAAGTACGAGTGCCCGCTATACACCATTACCGCATGTATTGATTGGCATTATTATACATTTTATATCAGACTGCATCAGACTGCAATGATCATATTTTATAATCTGTCCAAAATATTATTTTTTTCAGGTGACGTATTTAATTAGTATAAATAATTAAAAAATAGCATGCCTCATTTGCATCTGAAAATAGCATGACCACCGCGAGTCACTATCAGTAAAATAAATATTACTAAATGATTATATCTGTATAGCGGGCACTTGTAATTATACACTTATTTAATTCATATAAGAACATTTTGTTCCTACTGAGTGGGCATGTACCTTTAAATGTAGGAACAGATCAATGCAGTTCACGTATTATATTGTCATCAGCAAATTGATATGTGTCTCCTGAATCGATAGAACCCGGATTTGGAGTTTGTGGTTGAAAATTGATGATATAATCGGTCTGAAAGCAACGCATATTGAAAAAAAGCTTTCTTTCTTTTGGATATTTTGACAGTAAACAAAGGGGCCCGAAAGTTCTGAACGGTGAATGTGTAGATAATTGACGATTTATGTCGTGTGTAATGATTGAGGATTAGTAGTTGCACAAAACTATGTAAATTACCCAAAAATCAACGAAATCCACCCAAATCTACTCAAAATCCACCAAAATACCCATATGACAGTCACACCAACACACTGACCAACTGTTCAAACACCTGTGCTTCGAACAGCTAGTTATACTTTAGCGAGCTTAACTATCTACGCTTATTAAATACAATCATCCAAACAGTATTTTATATTTCTGTAGGCTATTGCACCAACATTGCAAAGTATACTTATCTAGCAAAGTATACTTTGAGTGAGAAATGTTCAATTTAAAGATAAATTTATTAATTTTTATTATACGGAATTTATTACATTATCACAGCCATTTTATTGCTGTGACAATGTACTAAATTCAGTATAATAATTCTGCATACTTTGAATCATCAAATATATGCAGTGGTTGGTTCTATATGAAATAATGCATTTCATGCAATCTGATCGTTGCCTCGGTCAAAGACATAACTACTATACAGAGACGGGTAACTTGTTCTTATAGGAATGAATTGCCTTTTTGTGGAATTTATCGGGGTATAAACTTGGAAAAGTCGCGGGAATACTGGACGAAGCGATAAAAAATTACAATTTTCGAAAAAAAAGAAATTTGATTTTTTTTCGAAAATTGTAAATTTTTAATGCCTCGTCCAGTATTCCCGCGACTTTTCCAAGTTTATATACCCGATAAATTCAACAAAAAGACCATTCATTCCTTATAATTCCATGATTTGAAATAAATTCATCCAGAAAATGTGTTTATTTTCCGTTTTCTTAAGAATTATTTTAACTGCGCCTCACGGTTACGGAAAGTAGTTCGGCGTGGGAGTTTACTGGGATATAAATTTTGGACAGAGACTTGCTACAAGCCAATCAAATGTTAGGGAATTGTGTAAATATTTTTGTGCTGGAATTATTAGGTATTAATCGATTACGTTTACTTGTAGCCTATTTCACCAACATTGCAAAGTATACTTTTCTTGCCAAGTATACTTTGAGGTAGAACTTTTCAATTTAAGAATACATTTATTAATTTTATTATACTGAATTTATTACATTATCACAGCGATTTTGGCTGTGATAATGTAATACATTCAGTATAATAATTCTGCATACTTTGAATCATCAAAAAAATGCAGTGGTTGGTTCTATCTGAAATAATGCATTTCAGGAAAAATAAATGATTACTCCCTCAAAGTATACTTTGCTAGATAAGTATACATGGCAATTTTGATGAAATCGGCTACAGATATGTGGCTGTGGTGGTATAAATTGGGCTTATGATATTTGTGACCAGTGTAGTTCATGGTCATATAGCACACTCCAGTAGCCTGGTAACGATATACACTGCATACTGCCTGTTATTACGGATACACATGGTGATCTGGATACACACTGGTCGCAAAACGCCACATTTCTCTAGTCACAGCCACGTATTAAAAAATACATATTCATTTAAACATGAGAAACAAATACAGCCTAGATCATTGACCCAAACAAATCATATCGTACCTTCATTGAACACGTTGAACACCAGGCTGAATTCGGAGGTGTGGTTCTTGTAGCTTGTCTGGAAGCGGACCGCCAGATAGCGGAAGGTGGTGGAGAAAGCCCTACCGACAATACCTGATCCATTTCCGCACACAGACGCCGGGAACCCTGTGCAAATAATCATTTGGTCTTTCTACGCGTTTCCCAACATCACATGGTAAACACAATGTCAAACGAGACACTGGCCTGGTATTATTATCTATGTAAGAAATATACTGTTTACCTGGCTGGGCTCAGAAACGGTAGGAATTCCTGAGCCTCGGAATTCCTACACATTTCCTAGCCATGCATGTAGCATATTCCACCAAAATTGCAAAGTATACTTATCTTGCTACGTACACTTTGAGGGAAAATATTTCAATTTGAGGATAAATTTATTAAGTTTTATTATACCGAATTTATTACATTATCACAGCCATTGTATTGCTGTGATAATGTACTAAATTCAGTATAATAATACCCCATACTTTTAATCATCAAATATATGCAGTTATTAGTGTTTTATATGAAATAATGGATTTCGGGAAAATTAAATGATCACTCCCTCGAAGCATACTTTGCTAGATAAGTATGCTTATCAATTTGGGTGAAATCGGCTACTGGTACACTTGGTGTCAACATACTCATGCTATAGATTGGTATTCTCTATTTACCTGCGACATATCCGACATAATCCGGAGACGCGCTATCGATCTCGGACACGGTCACCCTCGTTCGGTTGCGAATGCAGTCGTCCATCAATTGGAAATCGGTGAAATAGAAGTTGATCTTGTTGCCCAGTGAGGACCAGCCCTCCACATAGATCTCACAGTCGCGGAGCTGGGTGTACATGGCGGGCTGGAACGTGAAGTGGATGTCGCCAGTGTATATACTCTCGTTCATCATGCTCACCGTCTCCCCGCACATCTCCTCCATCCGGTCTACAGTGCATGAAACGTGAACGTGAATTGGTTTAACGTCCCATCAACATATAGGGTCATATAGAGACGGTGCCACATTTTAAAATCTCATCCGACAGACCAGTGGGATGAAAATACTATGGCAATACTATATGAATGTATTTATTATGCCTAATGCGAGATTTGAACCCACAACATCCGGATTGGAAGTCATGTGCTCTAACCCCTATTCCACAATCAACCCCCCCCCCCTCCCCCATTCAGTGCATAAGGTGAAATCTGGCTGTGACTGAAGAAATGACGCTTACGGGTTTGCGACCAGTGTGGATCCAGATCAGCCTGTGCATCCGCACAGTCTGATCTGGATCCACACTGGTCGCTATTTCAGCGCTGAACCACTCGTCATGCTCTAACATGTAGTATAGGTCGATATCCGGCTACAGGAGTGTGCTATTTGAGACGGAACTACACTGATCACATATCCCATAAGCTCCAGTTATCCAGCCACAGCCACGAACTGGGACTGTGACGGAAGAAATTGTGATTAGTGTAAGTTAGATAATGTATTCGAGTTGAATATGGTTAGTCAACAAGGTATATGATCACGTGGTACTAACAACAACAACAAGTGCTGACATTTCCAGAATCCATCTGATTCAAATCCAAGGGTCGTGGGTTCGAGCCTGACTAGCGGCGTGCGTTGTGTCCTTGAGCAAGACACTTTATCCACACTGCTCCAGTTCACCCAGCTGTAAATGGGTACCGATAATTCGTAGTTGCTCTGTAAATACGAATTACCGGCTTCTCTCAAAAATCTCTACCTCTGTCCTTTCTCCCATTCTTGGGAGACGGCATGCAAGGTCCTAGAGCCAGTGCCGCCGTTAAATATAAGCTAAAAAAAAAAAAATCTGATTCAAAGTACGTATTCTTTTATAGTATCCGTATTACGTAACGGATTTTGATGAAATATGGCGCATCAAACGCGTTTTATTAAGCTGCATTTGGTGGTATTTTCGCCTAAACTTCTGTCGTCTTTGGGAAGAATCGATTTCCGTGTCTACGACACGGAAATCGATTCTTCGCAAAAACGACATCAGTCTGTGCCAAACTACCTGTACCACCAGCTGCAGCTCATGAAGACGCGTTTGCTGCGCCATATTTCATCCAAATCCGTTTCATATTAAGGAAAATATCAAATAATATTTTCAAGATATCAACACTTTCAGCCACTGTTGTTGTTGTTATAACCACGTGATCATGCACCTTGGTCAACAGTGCATGCGGAAAATGTAGTGGGCCGGAAATCGTCGAGCCGTAGGCGAGAAGTATTTCGGCCGCCTTAAATTCCCACACGCAATGTTAACTAACTACACGTATATTCAACGAGAAGAAATTATCTAACTAATGTATTGCACGGATACGCCGGCCGAAAACAAACCTGAGATAAAATTATATATTTTGTCGAATTTCTTGTAAGTACATGTATAGTACAAATACTATAATTACGCAATTTAATTGCAGCCAATCCCCTTGGACACCCAGCTTGTATTTACATGTCCTCAGTACCCTGCGGTCCCGTGACAAATTAAAACGAACAATAATATACCAAGCGTCTGTTATCTGGTTCAACAATCTTACCGATGCTGGATTACTACCGTTATTGCATGGATGCGGCGAAATCCTTTGATCTCCGCAGTGCGCTTACTGCCGGAGATCACTGTCTGGACCTTGTCTATAGTCTGGTTGGTGTCCGGGTGTGCTAAATCTCATAATAGTAAGGTCATTTCCGGGGATTCCGTGACCATCATGTTCTTACCTTTTGTTAGTGTTGATTTGTCAACTTGAACTATTTTAGAAAAAATATAGCTCCCCTATGCATTTTTCAAAAATGATGGGAAATTTTTTTAGAGCACAACATTTAAAATGTCCGCCAACGATATTTTGGAATATATAAAATGCACTATCTCTGTACTGAGATAAGCAAGAAACACACATGAGGTGTCGTTTCCCAATAATTATATCATGCAAAAATTGCTGGTTTGGTTAATTTTTATTTTGGACTTTGAAATTGAAGATGACTGCCTGCCATCATCTAAAAATACATAATACTGCACATTGTTAGTATGTTAGTGGGAGCTAAGCTAAATGTAAAAATAATGTGTATATATTTACTAATTATAGCATGCCACACCTCCTGGAGGGGTTGTGTGTTGGTTTGAAAGTCAGTAAGTTCTTCAAATCCAAGATGGCCGCCGTCCGCCATCTTGAACAATATAAAACACAATATTTATGTGGGGAAAATTAAGCTAAGTGTATAACTAGTGTGACATTTTTGCTAATTTTAGCAGACTACACCTTCTGGAAGGGTTGTTTGTTAGGTTGGATGCTATCAGGATCAGAAAATCGAAGATGGCCACCTTATGCTATCTTGGAAATGAAAAACAATAGTTTTGAGACTGCATATAAATAAATGTAATGACTAGTGAGCTTATACATATGCATTTTGTATTTTTACCCATCGTTGTATTATGTAATCTATTGTATACCTCGTGTGTCACGTATGTGGCTTAGAGTGAATAAAATGTATTGTACAAACAGTGTGATTTCTCATTATTTGTGGCATTCTATATTGGAGGTAAGTGATGTTTTGTTACCTTAGAGATTATGATGACTGTATAATTTTAAGATTGCAACCATATATGAGACAGGTCATGTAATTTTGTACCTTCGGACTCATTACGTTTAAACATGATAGTTTGTTGAATGTGTGGCTGCTAACCAATTATTTCCAATCAAAAATATATATATGAATTATATCTGTCTATTATCACAGTATCACATTTATATAATACATGAGCCACAGTCAGTGACATGTGTGTGTGATAGTGTGTATGTTATCCTCACTTCTTCAGTGCGTTGGTGCTAGAAGCTATCACAACCAGTAACATGCTTCCTTTTGATGTATGTGAGAACAACTCCAGTGACTTCATGCATCAGATACATATGCCTTTATAAAATAGTAGATAATGATAAACATCGAACCGAATACAAACATATATGTCTAATATTGTAGATAGTGACATGGCATTGGATATGTGACTTTAATTAGCTAGTTGCGTCTAAATTTTGCAGTTACTGCATCAGAAATTGTAAGTTGTCAAAATCACAATTCTTATCAGTATTATCATTGGTATCCTCTTCCTGATACTTTATGCTTAGTTGATGCTATGGGAATGGATGATACAAATATGCCAATATACATTACTTGTGGTGATATGGACTTGTCAACCCTATAGTTCAATTATATACACAAAATATCCTATTTAGAATTAAGGTCTATCCGCTATTACTTAATTTGATTTTTGGTCACATTGTCTGGGATGTAGTAATTTCTTATCAATAGTATCAATCAGTGATCAAGATATATTTCCACACCATATTATGCTGAGAAACATATAGAATATATATGTGTCATGATGAAAATGCTCAGACTCGGTGTATGTATGTCAATATGTAATTGTTTCTTTCATTTATTAGTAATTAGGTCACCACTGCTTCTTCACTCATGGTAGTTAGTTCTATAAATCACGTCGTGCATACATGTCATCTAAGTGCTTGGAGAGCTAATTAAGTTGCCATATAAGATGGATGCATCATGAATGTATGCTGGATTTATAATTAAACTAAATATATCACTAGAGGTGGCCACCTTGCATATTCATCTTATACATTTTATAGAAATATGATGGACGACCTGCGAACAGTATCTAGCTAGCAACATGGTCAGTCAGTGATTAGCTGATGGGAAATTGACTGATACTTATCAGTAGAAATAAGACCAACATGCAACATATCTTCTACATTCATTAACTTACTGGGACTCGAGTAGTAACCTATAATATAACACTAATAGTAATATGTATGCCTTGAAATATGGAATAATGTCACCATTTTGGAGTCATGATTTGCCTACGATTGGATAAAAAATTTGCACTTCTGCGTTCACTAGACCTAAGAGTCCAAATAGTGGAGCACTGTATGATTTTGAAGACAGCTGATAGTGGCACATTTTAGATTATGTTATCCATGGAAGGCCAGCATCACAATATATTTTACCATAAAATTAAACAATACAAATAAATTACCGAGGTTTCTCCCATCTTCTATCATTGAGAACAGCCACACAATTTGATTCTCCATCTTATTTGGCGTATGATTTATTGTAGTTTATGTTTACTTTCAAGATGGAATACAGAGGCAATCTTGAATTTAAAACTAATTATAATATACAGCCAAACAGTTTTCAAGGTTATACATGATTTGTAAGAAAACAGATTTGTTGCATAATTGTAGCTTATATTGCCCATATATAATACTTTTATAATTTTACAACACAGCGGCCATCTTAAATTTCAAGGCATTGCAAGCCTCCATATTATCTGCTTTTGCAACAGATGTGGACTGTTAAAGTGTGTGAACTACTCCTGACTTGATACTTCTATCCTATATGCCATCTTGGAAACGTTGCATTTTGTTGTTTTCAACATGGAAGATGGTGGCCATGTTGTATTTGCAAGCACGATAACATCCAACCTAACAACCCGTTTTTTATATTTATATAATGATGTGCAATGCCTTATAATCAGTTAAAGTCATCTTAGGTTGGTTAACAGGGTAAAATTCCATATTACATGTGTATTGATAGAAGGAAAATTCCAAAATCAGAACAGAATATTTATAGAAAATAAACATAAGTAGTGTTCATGGCTTCGCACACTTTAACATATATTTTGGTAGTTATCAGAAACAAATAAACAATTAAAACTCGCCTTTGTTTGTATTTTGACAGATATGACACTCAATACCGGAAATATGTGTTTCATATGTCAGACAGTTCACGCGAGATTAGGGATCCGCCATTGTTGTTGTACTACATGAATCAATTTTGAAACACATGGCAGGTTTAACTGCACTAAATAATCAGATATCCATGCGTGGTGTGGTCAAAAGTAGTATGTTAAAACAAAAACAATCCATATGTGTTAGTTATGCCACAGACACTCTTTTCGTGCAGATATCGGTCAATCAGTTTCAAGCATATGCTTTGGGCTTATTTTGTAAGTCGGAACATGTTTGTCATGTGAGGCGGTTTCAATTGCAACCGCTGACTTTTTGCGCCACTACCAGGGTGGTCACAGGAGATTGAATTTATATTTCTTAACAATATTTAAACCTATATTGTAATTAGTGAATATCCAGAGCAGAATGGGTGCAAGTTATGGGAAACTAGGTCCCACAACATCCAGGAAAAATGAAAGTAGCAGAGAATAGCAAAATGTTGTCATTGGTTAGTTTATATACGAAAATTCAATGGTGGCGGTGGACCTACATGGCTTTGCACACCAGAAACTCTTCCGATCTAACATATACTTAGAATCTAACAACTAAGATTGATGTTCGGCATCAATCCATTATATTTTCAAATAATAAAGACATGTTAACTAAATATTTATGAAGACATCCACCATGGCGATGTCTGGCACCCAGCTACATCAACAGACTATTCAAACGTTTCTTTCATCGTGTATGAAAAAAACAACATTTGTATTATTGACCAAACACCCGCACCATCGCACAGACGACAATAAACCAACATTACTATCCTATTCCTTGTGCCTGGGAGAGAATGAGCCGACAAATTGGCGGCTTGGTCTAATCCACCGCGCCGGAAGTAATAGATGATCCTTCAATACACCGCATCGGTGTGTCAGGTATGGTGCGTGGTTTCCAGCGGCTATGTTTAGTTAATACATCAAGGTTAGACACCTCCAAATTATTTTACTATATAATTTAACCGAATGCCATCCAATAAGTCCAGTCTCTCCTACTTTCACTATTCGTATGGATGCTGTGGGACCCACTTGTACATGACCTGCAGCCAGTCTGTACTGGTTCTGCATGAACTAAACACTAGGTTCACTTACTCCTAAGAAAGAAAAATCCAACCTTGTCATATCCTCCAATATTGTTTACATTTTTTGACCACGGAAACTCTGTTTACATCACGTGACTAACAGGTTCAGTGTTTTCTTTTAAATGCTACAAATATGCTGAAAACTGGTGTTAAAAGCACCCCAAAATGTTCCTCAAGTGAAACTAGGTAGTAATACAAAATACCCGCACTATATTTTTATACCGGACTATTTCGTACCATTTGGTATCCTCTAACCTACAATACACAGCATCGGTGTGTCTGGAGTGGTGCATGGTATCCGGCGGCTCTGTTCAGAGATCATCAGGCAATATAAAATTAATGTACTGAATGTAATCCCCACCTGCCCTTCAGGAATTCGGTCATAGATAGATACACTTGACTTATAGTTGCTTCATAAGAGTGATGTGATATATGGATATAACATACGTGGCTATTGTCGTGTTACTATTACAGTTGCCATGTACGTCATTTGTGTATGTACAAGCCATCGTACTGTTTCACCACTTCGTACGTTTGACACATACAGCAAATAATATGACAGTAAACCAAATATCATTTGGTGCAATACATAATAGACAGATACGATAACTACGGGGCGCCATGCAGGAAAGATTAATTATGTGTTCAAAACCAATTTTGTCCAGACAAAATTGAGTTTTGTAACACTAAAAATCACAAAATCCAATTACATGTATGTAAAATTCTGATACAAAAACCAATTTTGTCCAGACAAAATTGAGTTTTGTAACACTAAAAATCACAAAATCCAATTATGTAAAATTCTGATATACAAAATTCATTTTTGTTATAAAGGATTCAATTTTGTAAGACATAATTGAGTTTTGTGAACAAAATTCAGTTTTGTGGGACAGAATTCAGTTTTGTCCACAAAAGTCAATTTTGTCCACACAAATTAGTTTGTGTAGGATAGACTATGTCATCTCTACGTTGATTGGTTGAGATCGGTCTTAGTCCATTTTACTAGATGGTGGAGTACACTTGCAGGTTTAAATATTTCAATGCGAAAATATAACCCAATATATCAATATTATGCTTCTTTATGGACAGTTATTTTGGTTATATTATGATTACAAATGAGTGGTCACACCATATAAACATATATACTTTGAAGGAGAAATAAGAAAAATATTCAGAATTTTCCCTCAATTATGTAAACAGGGTCAAACATAAAGTAGCCGGGACATAGCTAGACCTGAGAGCATGCCCATATATAGAGAATACCAGGCTAGTGTATTTTGATATCAAGTTTATCAGGCAAGGCTATGAAACGCGTAGGAATTCCGAGGCTTGCCGAGGAATTCCTACCGTTTCCGAGCCGAGCATGATAAACTTGATATTAAAATACACTAGCCTGGCATTCTATTTATCAGGTAACGTTTTATGCTCGAAAATGACATTAGATGACGTCGTATTCTAACAGTAGATATATCCTTGTGAAACAAATGGTATTGGATCTGTGTCTACTAGTTGCGAAGTTACGTGTTCGCAACTATGTGTCTACATGCATTATTTACAGTATACACCATCTTAGTGTCCATGGTATCTACACAAATACTACAAATGGTTTCCTCAAATGGCCCAATACACACATTCTGTTTATAAACACAGACAACAGTCATAACACAGGTCACAGCGCGTGTATTATTGATTTAACTGGGGCAGATGTACCTTGCGATACACAATACATGAGGTCAGTACTCGCGGGAGATCTACATGTACATGAATTATGTGTACAATTATAACACAAATGAGTTTAAATACGAATGGGTTTGTCAACGTTTGACTGTTTGGAGATGGTTGAAGTAAAATGGCAGAATGAGAAATGAATCATCGGCAGAATGAGAAATGAATCATCGACATTGAATGTGTAGATCGGCGACCGTGACCCATTTATCCAGTCCAGTTTCTGACCAATGGTAGTCCTTCTTACATGCGTGTGCAGAATTGAATTTTGTGACACAGAATTGAATTGTGTTACACAGAATTGAACAGAATTGAATTTTGTTACACAGAATTGAATTTTGTTACACAGAATTGAATTTTGTGACACAGAATTGAACAGAATTGAATTTTGTGACACAGAATTGAATTTTTGTGACACAGAATTGAATTTTGTTACACAGAATTGAATTTTGGTTACAGTGAATTGAATTTTGAACAGAATTGAATTTTGTGACACAGAATTGAATTTTGTGACAGAATTGAATGTACACAGAATTGAATTTTGTGACACGAATTGAGTTTTGACAAAAGTTGAAAATGAATTTTGTGACACGAATTGAGTGTGGCACAAAAGTGAATTTTGTGACACAGAATTGAATTTTGTGACACAGAATTGAATTTTGTGACACAGAATTGGATTTTGTTACACAAAATTGAATTTTGTGACACAGAATTGAGTTTTGTGGTACAAAAGTGAAAGTGAATTTTGTGACACAGAATTGAGTTTTGTGGCACAAAAGTGAATTTTGTGACACAGAATTGAATTTTGTGACACAGAATTGAGTTTTGTGGCACGAAAATAAATTTTGTGACACAGAATTGAGTTTTGTGGCACAAAAATGAATTTTGTTGACAAAATTGAGCCATGTCCCACTTGGCGCCCCGTAATAACGGCAAGCTATACATATTCAGCCAGAAAACTATACAAAATACGAGATATCTGAGCATGTCTTCCATCAATTTCAAATGTGTAAACTTTTCAATCTGTTGCACAGCCTATTGTTAGTGTACACGTTACCCATAGGTAAAGCCATATCTATTCACATAGTAGAAGAGTAGACACAAGGGAAAATACACTCAGGTAACTGCTTACATGTCACTGATTTTGATAACTAATAACAGAGTACAGTAGTACACTGTGCGAGTTTCTTGTATGAGGGTATTTATAATGGTGGTTCATGTTTTTAAAAACACGGGCACAAACCGGTCCAGAAAACTGACATATTTTACAGTTTGGTGTAATATAATTAATATGAGTCCGTTCTCCTGGCTGTTCTACATGTGATTAACAACATTATATCATAGGTTCTACTTCACATTTTGAGTTCTTTGTCAAACGGTAGAACAGGTGAAACTGGATGATGGATGGAACACACAACGTTGGCCGGCTTGGCTACTCCATGTGCCGTATAGGATACAGTAAAGAGGCAGTATTCACATATATGTTATACATATATTCTATCACATTTACGAAGCAATTATCTTTAAATCAAACGATGATCAGGTATAGAACGGATCCTTCAACAGTAATTTCAGTAGTTTGTATTTGAATATATTTGAAGACAGATCATTCGTTATTGTTTGTTAATACTATTTACAACAACTTTTAATATAGAGATAAACAATTAAGACACACACCCGCCCTATTTTCCCCCAAAATTCGGATGATAACCAATAAATCGACTGTGTATGGCCTCAAAAGTGCCATAATGGCCGCGAGGTATCCTTCCAATAAACTGGTGTGATATCTATGGTGACGGTTCTGTGGAAAGTATTGACTGTATTGTAAATATATAATTAAATAATTCAGACTGTGTGCTTTATTCTTTAGTTTACATTTAGTAAAATTCAGTATTTGACATTCCATCTCTACTACTGCGAAACTAGGTAGCTCCAAAGGAGCTAACCTAATATAGACGTGGAAACACATGAGACATATAAGACTACAACGGAGGATATTGACCTAGAGTATACTCACATGACTTTGATCCGTTAACTTTGGATTGTGAAAGTGAAAACAGCCAAAGCATCCATATTAGGTACACAGTCTGGCGAGATAATGGCATCGATTTCACACTGGGCAATAATAATGCAAGTCTTCTTGTTCACCAGATGTCAATCTTGTATTCAGGAATACGACGACATTTGCAGTTTAATTTCGTTCACATACTCACAATAGTGCAACCTATCTAACCGAGACACACTGGTTTAGAGACATCCAATGCATTATATGAGACACGCCATGTAATTTTGTACCTTCGGATATCTGCATAATATTATGAAATACGTTTACAAAATTTACTATATTTTCTCTAAATGGCGTCTAAGTTGATAAAGGTTTCCGAGTACATGAGGAATTATACACATGTACTATGAAAAGTTGTCAACTTTTGACTTTATTTTCGAAAAATATTGTAAATTTTGTAAACGTATTTAATGAAATTACGAAAGTACAACATCACATGGAGTGTCTCATATGTGGTTTGTTGTGGAGAAAAGCGGGACTGGTGTTTCATTGATGGAATGACGGACAGTGCAGATCCTGATCAGACTGTGCGGATGCATATCAATGCTAATTGATTCATAAGAGTGATGTGATATATGAATATAACAGATGAAAATATTGTTGTTACTGTATACTATATGGTTCACTGAGTTGCCATATCCGCCATCTTTGTATGTACAAGCCATCGTATAGTTTCACCACTTCGTGCGTTTGACACATACAGCAAACAATATGTCAGTAAACCAAATAAAATTTGGTGCAATACATAATAGACATAACTGTAAAGATGCACATCCTATGTTAGTGTACACGTTACCCATAGGTAAATCCATATTTACTCGCATAGTAGGTGAGCAGACACCAGGCACAATACACTAAGGTAACTGCTGCTTACATGTCACTGGATTTTCTGTGTATGAGGCTATATATCTATAATGGCGGTTCATGTTGTTAAAAACACAGGCACAAACCTGTCCAGAAAACAGAAATATTTTACAGTTTGGCGTAACATAATTGATAGGAGTCCGTTCACCTGCCTTTTCTACATGTGATTAGCTACATTATATCCTAAGTTCTACTTCAAATTTTAAGTTCCTTGTCAAACGGTAGAACAGATGAAACTGGCTGGAACACACAAAGATGACCGACATTGCCACTCCTTGTTCCGTATAGTATACAGTAACGAGGCAGTATTCACATATATATTATACATATATTCTATCACATTTACGAAGCAATATCCTTCGAATCTTGAAACGATGATCATGTATAGATCATATGTACAGTCCTGAACACGTCACTGCCATTGACATTGTCCGTATCAAACTGTTCCCATGATAAAGCTACCGAATCCAACAAAGCCGACTCACTTAAACTACAGTTTCTTTCTAGAACAGCTGTGTTCAAATCAGTGGTACACTTGGTAAATATACCATCTTACCGTGACGTAGCGTAAACATTGCATACTATGTTAGACAAACTTTAACCTCAGGTACGTTATTGATTCTCTATATAGCGTTAGTAAGTTCATTGGTGTGCTGTACGTTATAGGAATGAATGGCCTTTTTGTGGAATTTATCGGGGTATAAACTTGGAAAAGTCGCGGGAATACTGGAAGAAGGCCGGAAGGCCTCGTCCAGTATTCCCGCGACTTTTCCAAGTTTATATCCCCGATAAATTCCACAAAAAGGCCATTCATTCCTTATAATTCCAGCATTTGAAATAAATTCATCAAGAAAATGTGTTTATTTTCCGTTTTCTTAAGAATTATTTTAACTGCACCTGACGGTTACGGAAAGTAGTTCGGCATGGAGTTTACTGGGATATAAATTTTGGACGGAGACTTGCAACGGACCAATCAAATGTTAGGGAATTGTGTAAATATTTTTGTGCTGGAATTATATATTAAATAGGATTACATTCTAAAGAGAAAGTTGACTTTATTAATCGATTAGGTAGATACACGTAGATTGTTATATATAGATACACAGACAGGCGCGCGCACGCGGGTAGAAAGAAGATGTTATGATATTATTGTTCTCCTGTTTGAACTACTGAGTAGTTCTGTTCATGAAACAGCAACAATCACTGACTGGCAGCTGCTGCTACAGGAGGAGACGGAAAATAGTTGCCACCCGGCGACGCAATGGCCAGCGGCAGCATATATTCTTGTGCTGATGATGAAACTGGGGTGACAAAATACGCTCAGAGACCGTGGTATGACACGGAATCGATTCTGAAGTTTGAAACACCATGCAGCATGTGTCTAATTGGAATGAACAGTTATGGTAAAACCAGCTACATAAGTCGCATAAGGCACGGTATTGAGTAGCTGAATACTTAGATGCACGTAGTTTATTATATATAGATACACATACATACATATATACAGACAGACATACAGAGATAGAAAGAAGATACAGAACTATGGAACGTTATAACGTTCTATCGCCATCAGCTGCCGACGAGACGGGCAGCGAACGGTTGCTAACCAGCAATGCCGGCAACCGTGTACATATGTAGGTACCGAACTGGTATTTTTACATGTTAACATACTTTTAGACATGTGATGAAAACGTATAGCATTCATTATGGTGTCTCTCAAAGCGGCAGCTATGCGTGATGAGATACAAGAAAGCAATAAATGTACACTACTTGCTGTTGTCACTGATTGTTCTAACCAGAATAATCGTAGTGACTACGGCAACTACTAATATGTATTGCGTTCCTTTCTTTTGCTTATCTAGTATAATCGTTACATGTATATACTATGCGCAATGCAATGCTGTGACATAGTGTCTCGTAAGCCAAATATGGATGGATGGCATTGATATGACGTGCTATGTATTATCGATATTTTATACTATGTACAAATGACATGTGACAATATATACATTGTACATACATGGTCATTCAATTGCGATCAATAATGCAATTTGTCTCCACATAGCAGTCTGGAGTTACGTATGGAGCGTGTAAAGCAAACTTGGAATTTAATCAACATGTTGTTACGAAGCAGGGGGCCGTTTCACTAAACTTCGTAAAACTAAAATGTTCGTAAGTGAAAAATTATGATAGTCTGTATATTTCACATTAACAATGTTTTCTTGTAAACACTTATTGGATGTTAATCCATCAATATAAATTTACAGACGATCTTAAATTTGTACTTGCGAACATTTTATTCGTACGAAGTTTAGTGAAACGGTCCCCTGCAGTGTCCAGTGCAATTCAGTGTGATTAATTGTGCAAACTGCCAACATTTCATTACTTTGGCCGAAATAACGCAAAACGCATCTCGCGGCGTGTACGATTTAGCTGAAAACTAGTTGTGATTATTTGCTGCAAAAACGACAAAAAATGCGCGAAAGTGCATGTCTAGTAAGCATGACTGCATGCTTATTGTATTATGTTATTATAGTGTAAATATGCTATACGTTTATGTGCATGCATATATACATTGGATAATGCTGTTTTTGTTGATCACATTGACTAGATCTACGTGCAGCTCTCTGCGACACAGAAATTACCTGTACGCGAAGGTGATCATAGTAACCCGCTGTGATGGTTGCACTACAGGTGACATGTAAAATCGATACTGTGTCATTTACCGCCGAAACGTGTGAATTCTCACGGGAGATCGGCATCGAACGAACTTGCATTAGTTGAAACAATATGGATTAAGTTATAAGTCATGTAAAGGAACACTACATGGTATGATACAAACATTAAATAGTGTGTGGATTGGAAAACAAGCTTGAAAAACGTATATGAATTCTTCTCCACTATAAGCGTGAGTACAATATACATGGACTTATTGTCAGGCAGGTTACGACTAGTTAGTTATCAATGGTCACTGAAATAACAATTCATCATTTATACTTGAAATAGATGGTATAACTTGCATTATAAGTATGTATCTCAGAAGTTGCCGAGACACTTATCCGTTCTCTTTCGAATATGTAGTTTATTTTAGGGAAGTTGCAAAACTAATAACGGGTTGGCCTGGAAAATTTGCGGTAAATAAAGAACGGAGACGCACGTGGAGCAGTAGCGGAGGAAGAAAACACACACTGCTAGCTGCATCCATCGGCTCGAATTACCTCCAGAGAGTCGTACACATTTCCATTGCAGACAACCAAAGGCTGTTTCGGGTTATTTATTGAAATGTCCCGGTGAATAGGAAGTGTGCGACCAAACATGCGAAAAGATCAATGCAGACAAACGAATGAAAACGATCACTGTGTGCGACAGGACGATGCGTGACCATACGTAGCAAAAGTGTGTCACGGATTGCACTATATTTATTTCTTCATTCAATAACGCCCTATCAACAGCTACTGTAATTATAGTCCGGATTAACTGGGTCGAATACCAGTGGGACGGTAAAAACCCAAACTGTTGTAACCCTCACGCACTTTCGATTTCGACATTTGGCGTGAGGGTTTTGGCTATTGTATAATAACCGACATACATGCAACGGGAATTCAAGTAAACCCACCCTAGTCTCTACCTCCATGCATTTGGAGGATGAGAACCGCTGGCTTAGGGTATGTACAGTTATTGTTTCTGCTTCATCCAAAATGAACTAGAGTACCCCTGATGTACCCTTCAGTAGAAACCAGAGTCCCCCCCCCAAACCAATAGTGCATATTGTGTGAATAAGATTATAAAACTCTTTGTTTTGGCCGGCTGGAATATTGTAGCTACACAAAACTGCTTGTCTTATCATTTAAATGTCTCTCGCATGAATATTAAGTGGAGAATTAGAATGTTTCACGTAGGCGATGGGATAGTGACAAAGGTGAAATACCTGTATCTATAAATAACATACTATTACTACGTTTATCATAATAGTAAACCAGTGAACCAATCAGCGGCAAGGTCATAAACCACGTGTATGGCTCTGTGTCATTGATTGTCAAAACCCATGGCCTTGATATCATAATAGCAGATGTACTGCGTATTTATTTTGAGTATGGAGTTTTGTGTCTCCAACTATCTTTTATTTGAACAAGTATATTCAGTGTGTCTTGCAGCACTTATAATTTGGAAAGCGTGACGTATAACATGTATGTGCATGTGTGTATTGCCGGGAGAGTGGATGGTATATTGTGTTTCCGAGAGATGTAGTCCCAAACCAGCCTGCGCCGCCGCGCAGTCTGATCAGTGTCTACACTTTTCAACAATTCATTGCCAAACTACTTGTGTGTCACATAATCAAATTCCAGACGCATATAAATCCAAATAATTGTGTCAGCTAGCCAGGATTTAAAATGGTCAAATACCAGACGGGCCCCTCAGTCTCGTGGCGATTATCACATGGGGCTGTGTTAATGTGTATATAAGGGGTAGTATGTGCACATAGTATTTTTCCGTTTACATAATATTATGTAGTGTTGTACTTGATCTTCGATGAGCTACGTTATACATGCATATTTAGATCTGTTTGTACTGGTATTATTATTATTGTGTACAATTATTCTGTCACAAACACTGGGCTCCTTTTATTACGCTAAATTAAGTAGGGACATGCACAGCAGATGAGATTCCATTCAATAGAAACATTTATATTCATATGGGGCTCACCATGATCACCTGACCAGTTCGAATTTCAGTGAATTCCATATTCCTGTAAATGTCCTTTTTCCAATGTTCATTTTGCTCTGTAATATGACAACTTTCTTTTCAGTACTTCACTTTTCCCTGAATCATTCTAGTTCGCCTCTACTTCATTTTTTATGTAGGAAGATTTACCCGTTGAGTCTCAGCGGCTCATCCTGTTTGTCCCCCGATTATGGAATCACCTAATGTATGTCGATATTTCTGTATACAGGATGAGGATATGCCTCTTTGTTGTTTTGCAGTCCCTGATGAAGGGTTGTAGATCTTTCACAAGTTTCGAGCTATATATTTGCCTTTCCAGCATACTCCTTCGTTGCGGAGACATTCATCCGAACCCAGGACCGACTAACATACCTAACACAAGTACAAACATTACTGAACTAACCCAACACAAACTATCCATTGTTCAATATAACATTCAAAGCTTCTTACATAAAAAAGATCTACTCTACTCCGAACTTTCTGACTTTGATATTCGTTGCTTCACAGAAACATGGCTCACAGACAACACCTCCTCTGTTGACCTTCTCTATACACACTTCAAAGCTCCATTTCGACAGGATAGGGCGA
Source organism: Conchocele bisecta (assembly GCA_029237695.1). Taxonomy (NCBI): domain Eukaryota; kingdom Metazoa; phylum Mollusca; class Bivalvia; order Lucinida; family Thyasiridae; genus Conchocele; species Conchocele bisecta. The sequence goes on from CM055268.1 coordinate 50,048,334, forward strand.
CCGACGCTCATGGCGGTCTATTGGTCTATGTAAAGGAGCAGGTTTATTCTATCAGACGACATGATTTAGAGGTACCAGGGACTGAATGCATATGGATTGAAATTCATCAACAAAATACTCGCACATTGGTTGGTACTTTCTATAGACCTCCTAACGCACCCGCTGCTGTCATGGCTTGATTGAAAATTATATTGGTCTAGCATTTGATACTGGTGTTTCTGATATTATAGTAACAGGTGATTTGAATCTTGACATGCTAAAAACTCATTCGGCAACGAAGATCAACAATATCTCACAACAATACAGTCTCACGCAATCAATTACGCAACCAACCCACTTCACAGAGACCAGTTCGTCACTTATAGACATTTTTCTCACTTCATCAGATGTCCAGGTTGTATTATCCGGTGTGGGAGAACCGTTTCTAGACCAGCACGTTAGATTTCATTGCCCTATCTTTCTACTTCTGAACTATGCAAAACCTCGCACCCAAAGATATACACGCAAAATATGGAAATATAAACAGGGTGACTATCATACACTTAGACATTCAGCTGACACATTCAACTGGCAATCCCTAATTCATCCAGACATCGATAGATATGCACACAATATCACTTCTAAGATTTCTCAATTAGCACATGATTCTATTCCTAATAAGGTTGTTACCGGCAGACCCTCTCATCCTCCTTGGTTTCACAACGAAATTAGGAAAATGATAAGAAAACGCAAACGGTCGTATGACAAAGCAAAAACAACAAACAACCCCGATCACTCAGAAACTCAGAAATGATACAATTTCTTTTGTTCGTAATTCCAAGAAGCACCATGAGGATACTGTATCTGCTGAACTGAACTCTGGCTCTCCACGTAGTTCCAATTGGTGGTCAACTATGAAGACGCTTATCAAACCGGCACGTTCTACTTCTATTCCTCCTCTTAAACACCGTGATTCTATTTTCTCGGACGGTAATGATAAAGCTAACATGTTCAATACATTTTTCGCCTCCCAAACCCAACTAGCTGATGCCAACAGACCTCTTCCAGAATTGGACATGACCCAGACCGACCTAAACTCGATAACATAATAATTACACCACCTGAAGTTAAATCTGTACTGGAATCTCTAAAACTCGGAAAATCAGCAGGTCCCGACGGCATATATAACAGGATTCTGAAGGAACTTTCTTTACAACTATCCAAGCCTTTATGTGCTATTTTAACAGATCTCTATATCTTGCTCAGGTACCAATCTTGTGGAAGGAGGCCTCTGTCTGTGCGATTTTCAAAAAAGGTGATCCATTAGACGTATCAAATTATCGACCTATATCTCTTCTTTGCACCATGGAAAAGGTAATGGAGAAAATCATACACAAACACATGTTCAACTTTCTCAACACTAACAATTGCATCTCAACTCTTCAATCTGGGTTTGTGCCAAATGACTCTACAGTTAACCAACTTGTCGATCTCTATAATACTTTTGGAAAGGCTCTTGATGATGGTAAAGAGGTTCGTTCCGTTTACTGCGATATTTCAAAAGCATTTGATAAAGTATGGCACAGAGGCCTTGTCCTTAAAATACAGGTGACAGGAATTACAGGTTATTTGCTCAGTTGGCTTACAAACTACCTACAAGGGCGTAAACAACGTGTTGTACTACCCGGTCATACTTCTGATATTGCTGATATATATGCTGGTGTTCCTCAAGGCTCTATTCTGGGACCACTGCTCTTCTTGGTATACATTAATGACATTGTAAACAACATTACTTCTACTATCAAATTGTTTGCTGATGATACATCTCTCTATGTTGTTATGGATGACCCTAATCAGGCAGCCGATTGTCTTAATACTGACCTTGAAAGGATACAATAATGGGCCAACAAATGGATGGTGACCTTCAATCCCTCTAAGACCGAATCTCTTCTTATCTCTGGAAAACTAACACTCCTCAGCACCCTCCATTGCTCATGAACCATTCGGTCATCCAAGAAGTTCAACATCATAAACACCTCGGTCTTTCTTTATCAAACAATGGAACATGGCACTCTCACTTTGAACTTCCAAAGCATGGACAAGAATCAATATGATGAGGAAGTTGAAATTTCGCCTCAACAGGAAAACTCTTCAAATAATGTACACCTCTTTCATTCGTCCTGGCTTGGAGTATGCTGATGTTATATGGGATAACTGCACAAGGTACGAAGAACAAGATTTGGAAAAAATACAAATCGAAGCAGCTCGTATTGTAACTGGAGCCACTAAACTTGTATCATTTGAATCTCTATATCACGAAGCAGGTTGGGAAACTTTAAAATCCAGACTAAAGAAACACAAACTTGTACTCTTCTATAAAATGTATAACCGTCTCTCTCCTCCCTATTTGTCATCTCTTGTCCCAGCAAATGTAGGTGAAACTGTTGACTATAATCTAAGAAACTCGCAGAACACATCCACGCTGGCTTGTAAGACTCAGTTGTATCTAAACTCATTTCTACCGTCTACAATACAAGACTGGAACCAACTCTCATCGCCAATTCGTAACTCCACTTCCCTGAGAATCTTCAAGAATCACATCAACACAGATATTAGAAAACCACCCAACTATTACTATTATGGTAAGCGCGAAGCACAAATCTACCACACACGCATTCGTACACATTGTAGCAATCTAAACCAACACTTATTCTCGAACAACATAATAGATAATCCACGCTGCAGATGTGGGGCGATTGAAGATACACAACACTTTTTCCTACACTGTCCCATATATATGGACCTACGACTTAACATGAACACCAGTTTATTACAGTTCGATATTCCCAGAGACGACTTCCGTGTACTCCTATATGGTAGTCCATCAGCTGATGACGAAACTAATATGTCGATTCCGTTCATGAATACATTATCCGGTCGAAACGGTTTGAGTATCGGTAGATACACATTGTCTCTTTCTCACCCGATTGATCACCTAACTTGTATATTCCTCTCGTTCTTCGGAACGCCATTATTAAAGAATACATCATAATCATAAGTGGACTATCCAGTCAGCTGAGTTGGACGGGCAAACTACCTTGTATTCATCTACTTGTATTTTTCTTTCTTTCTTTTTTTATATTATAACTATTATTTTTTATACCTCCTACTTCTCTTTCTTATTTTTTTCTTCTTCTCCAAATCAGTTTAAACAGTGTCCAAAATGTGTTCTTATTTGCTTTGCACAATCATACAACTATTTATATGCGTTTTGTCACGACAACAAAATAAATGTACTGATAACAAAAGGAGACAGTGTTATAAGCTCTCGAGCTTTCTTCTGAATCCTTTTCACATTTTACATTATTGTAACGTGTACTACATTTGTAAACATGATACTGTATGTGTCAAAATGTGAATAAAATATTGCTTAAACTAATTTGATTGACTAGAGGTGCCATCACCTCACTTTCTCCAGCCACCGTCACATATTATTAAACACCGACACCGACATGTATGTCATCGTAAGAATAAGCGAATATAGCCAATAATTATTGTTGCACTGTCCTGTGAATTCAGACCGATCGACATCCCAAGGTCCGGCCACCGAGTAAGCATAGTTTTCACAAAGCAGGAACATGTGAATAGGTATACCTGGATTATTGAAACGACGAGTAACCCCAAAACCCCACCCTCACGCCCGCATCGATACAGGTGAAATATGATATTCGACCCAGTTAAACCGGCCTATAATTACCGTAGCTGTTGATAGGGCGTTATTGAATGAAGACATAAATAAAGTGCAATCCGTGACACACTTTTGCTATGTATGGTCACGCATCGTCCTGTCGAACACAGTGTTCGTTTTCATTGGTTTGTCTGCAGTGATTTTGTTCGCATGTTCGGTCGCACACTTCCTATTCACCGGGACATTTCAATAAATAACCCGAAACAGCATTTGGTTGTCTGCAATGGAAATATGTACGACTCTCTGGAGGTAATTCGAACCGATTTTTATATCTCATTACTTCTGTCGCAATAACGTCATCAGAACATGTCGTTCTATTTTATGAAAATAAAAAAATAAAAAATACTGTCTATACAGCTATCAGTGTGTGTCTTGTTCCTCCGCTACTGCTCCACGTGCGTCTCCATTCTTTATTTACCGCATTTTTGCCAGCCCAACCCGTTATTCGTTTTGCAACTTCCATAAAATAAACTACATATTCGAAAGAGAACGGATAAGTGTCTCGTCAACTTCAGAGATACATACTTATAATGCAAGTTATACCATCTATTTCAAATATAAATGATCAATTATTATTTCAGTCACCATTGATAACTAACTAAGTCATAACCTGCCTGACAGTAATTCCATGTATATTGCACTCACGCTTATAGTGGAGAAGAATTCATATAAGCTTTGTCAAGCTTTTTTTCCAATCCACACACTATTTAATTTTTGTATCATACCAGGTATTGTTCCTTTACATGACTTATAACTTAATCAATATTGTTTAAACTAATGCAAATTCGATCGTTGCCGATCTCCCGCGATGTTTCGGCGGTAAATGACACAGTATCGATTTTACATGTCACCTGTAGTTCAACCATCACAGCGGGTTACTATGATCACCTTCGCGTACAGGTAATGTCTGTGTCGCACAGAGCTGCACGTAGATCTAGTCAATGTGATCGACACAAATAGCATTGTCCAATGTATATATGCATGCACATAAACGTATAGCATATTTACACCATAATAACATAATACAATAAGCATGCAGTCATGCTTACTAGACATTCACTTTCGCGATTTTTTTGTCGTTTTTGCTGCGTTTTACGCTATTTCGGCCAAAGCAATTAACTGTTGGCGGTTTGCACAATTAACCACACTGAATTGCACTGGACACTGCAGGGGACCGTTTCACTAAACTTTGTACGAATAAAATGTTCGTAAGTACAAATTGAAGATCGTCTGTAAATTTATATTGATGGATTTACACTTATATAAATGTAAATCCAATAAGTGTTTACAAGAAAACATTGTTAATGTGAAATATATAGACTATCATAAGTTTTCATTTACGAACATTTTAGTTTTACGAAGCTTAGTGAAACGGCCCCCTGCTTCGTAACAACATGTTGATTCAATTCCATGTTTGCTTTACACGCTCCATACGTAACTCCAGACTGCTATGTGGAGACAAATTGCATTATTGATCGCAATTGAATGACCATGTATGTACAATGTATATATACTTGATTAAAGTGTCACATGTCATTTGTACATAGTATAAAATATCGATAATACATAGCACGTCATATCAAATGACACCCATCCATATTTGGCGTACGAGACACTATGTCACAGTATTGCATTGCGCATAGTATATACATGTAACGATTATACTAGATAAGCAAAACAAATGAAGGCAATACATATTAGTAGTTGCCGTAGTCACTACGCTTATCCTGGTTAGAACAATCAGTGACAACAGCAAGGAGTGTACATTTTTGCTTTCTTTTATCTCATCACGCATAGCTGCCGCTTTGAGAGACATCATAATGAATGCTATACGTTTTCATCACATATCTAAACTTAAAGTATGTTAACATATATTACATAAAACACTCACGAATCACTATTTACAAAGGCAAACTCCTAGAAAAGTACCCATTATAAGATACAGAACTGTCGTCTCCTAAACATGGCTGATATGGAGTCTTGCAAAGGCAGAATGTTGCACATGAACACTGTCCGTTTCTCACCAACAAATAGGAGATCATAATGAAAAACATGAAACTTAATCGATCTAGTTCTTTGATATTTGCCTTGAACGTTTTTTGCTGCTGGGACAGCTACTAGTATTTTCTCGATAGTTGTTGTGGGTCTTTCGTTAGGTTTGCTTTACGTTTTATACACTGATAGTACGTATATTTAAGGTATTGTTACTTTCCTTTTCGGACCGCGCACCGCTGGTCGTTGAATGCATATTTGCGCCGCGTTGAAAGCTGAAGGTTCCTCGACCACCGATGTGTGAGTGTCGTGTGTTTATTACGACGTATTGCGTTAATTTCTGCTTCGCGCGAGTTCATGTGTCTACTGAGCCTATCTTGTTCTCCATTTGACTGGTCATCCGTGTAGGCCCTGATCAGACTGCGCGGATGTGCAGGCTGATCAGGGCATACACTGGTCGCACGAGCCGGCTAATCTGGATCTACACGTTTTGAAATTTTGCTCGCAGATAACCCGTTGTAAAACTGAATATTATTGGCAATGAAAATACGACATCTGCATTCTCTAACAGAACATAAAATACCTTTATTGAAATAAGTTAATTTCTGGCCATATCGTGGAGTGACGTACACGTATGGAGAGCGCGGTAATCGCTTAATATATAAGATATTTACGACAAATACATCGTTTCTCAAGCTACGGACTGACCGAATAATTCAGCTTAATGAAACTCTGTCTCTGTCTCTGTCTCTGTCTCTGTCTCTGTCTCTGTCTCTGTCTCTGTCTCTGTCTCTGTCTCTGTCTCTTTCTCTGTCTCTCTCTCTCTCTCTCTCTCTGTCTCTCTGTCTCTATCTCTCTCTCTAACCAGTCATCAGTGACACTTTACTCCCCAGCATTGTGTCTTTCATCACCCATTGTAATACACAATCGATTTGTATGTAACAAACTTTATATTACACATACGCTCTCGTGTTCATTGTTTTCTACCGCAGTCATCGTCACAGAATGGCAACAACGTACTTTTTTTCTCCTGATAATCGATTTGTCACACGCCGTCTCACGCTTTCGCACGAAATGGCCTGTGCGAAAGTTACAAGAGCCAGAGCCAACACATATTCCGTTATCTATCTATACAATTAGTTCTCTCATCTGCTCCACCGCCAACATTCCCTACTATTATCATGATTATGTACGTAACTTGATTCTTAGACACACTCTTCCCACACCATATCCAGTATTTCACTGCAGCTGCTGACGGAGGCTTGAATCCTTCCGGCAATACCAGTTCGGTTAGCACCTACATGTACACGGTTTCCGGCATTGCTGGTTAGCAACCGTTCGCTGCCCGTCTCGTCGGCAGCTGATGGCGATATAACGTTATAACGTTCCATAGTTCTGTATCTTCTTTCTATCTCTGTATGTCTGTCTGTATATATGTATGTGTATATATATATATATATATATATATATATATATATATATATATATATATATATATATATATATATATAATACACTACGTGCATCTAAGTATTCAGCTACTTAATACCGTGCCTTATGAGACTTATGTAGCTCGTTTTACCACAACTGTTCATTCCAATTAGACACATGGTGCATGGTGTTTCAAACTTCAGAATCGATTCCGTGTCATACCACGTTCTCTGAGCGTATTTTGTCACGCCAGTTTAATCATCAGCACTAGAATATATGCTGCCGCTGGCTATTGCGTCGCCGGGTGGCAACTATTCTCCTCCTCCTCCTGTAGCAGCAGCTGCCAGTCAGTGATTGTTGCTGTCTCTGGAACGCGTCTACTTCTCAGTAGTTGAAACAGGAGTGTGCTAATAAATAATACCATAATATTTTCTTTCTACCCGCGTGCGCGCGCCTGTCTGTGTATCTATATATAATAATCTACGTGTATCTACATAATCGATTAATAAAGTCAACTTTCTCTCTCACATAATTATTCAGCTACTTAATACCGTGCCTTTTTACAGGTAAACAACAGAGAAAACACGATAAAAGAACTACAATGGGATTAGCGATTTGTTTTCACAACAGATAATCCTCAAGATAATCCTCATCCAAATCCAAGTCCTTCTCCACCTGCTCCGTCTCCTGTTTCAAAATGTAAACTACTGTGGCCGATATTCAATATTTACTGCATAACAACAATATTTACTGCATAACAGCTATAGTGCAATCCATGTTTATGGCGGCATATATTTGCCATCGAGATGTCGAGATGTACTTATTAAATAAATCAGAGATGTGGCAATGGTCCTGCAGATCTTGATTGTCATCTTTTTGTTTGTACCATAGGACTATGGCTCAGAATGCTTGCTTTACAGTGAAACCTCTCTAAGCCGGACATCCTGGGACTCTCCCATGGTGTCCGGTTTAAGGAGGTTTCACTGTATATGTAAATAAAAAATCGCACAGCCTCTTAGGTACAACATCACATGTATTGTCTCATATGTGGCTGTGCCTAGGGAAATCGGACTTATGTGTTTTCTGGCCAGTCTAGCTCTCAAGCAGCTAGCGAACTCCTGCAGCCTGATAAGGATGTCTCTGCTGTGTGTTTTAAACGTGACACGTGTTGCAATGACTGAATGCCCAATAGTGTAAACCCTCACCAGACTTACGCGGATGTGCTTGATGCTCTGATTGTACACCAGTCGCATTGGCCATAAGACATATTTTTCTAGTCACATCCATAAACCAGCTTAACTTTAAGCCCAGATCATCATTCTCATCCGGGCAATCATATTCAGGTACAGTGGGGTCAGCGTGTAAGTGCACACACGAACGAACACGACAGGTTGGTTCCAGCCTCTCGTAGATTTCCAGCTTAGCCGTTTTTAAGTGTCTCCGCTGTTGACTGTTCGAATACACGTGGTGATCTAGCGGCATGTGCTCCGCTTTCTCGTCAATGGGTTATACTATTTTATATGTTATCTCCCTTGAGATAGCATATTGTGTCACGCACATTTCTATGGGGGTAGCCATTGATCGTGTTACGCCTAAACGGCGACTACGACCAAGAAAACAGTACCCTGTGCCGACTTATCCTATGGCATTTTGGTCTGTCTTGCTTTGTTACACCAGTGTGTTTTACAAAGTTAACTTACCCAACACATCGATCAGTTTTTGTGCAGATAAAATATTTCAGTACTTTGAGTACTTTGATTTTAAGCGCTACACAACGTGTATGCAACGGCACAGGTTTCACATTCGCACCCCCAAAACAATTCCTGGTATCACTTGTTATGTCCAAATCTCTCTGTACTTTGATTATCAGATAATCGCGCGACGGGACGTAACTATTGCAAGACTTAACGATCCGTACTGTATGCTTATACTTGTATTGGTTATTGCCATTGTTTAACAACGAATTACGAACGTTGTGGCGATTCACTAGCCATTACCTGAATAGATGTAGGATGATCAAATACCTAGGACTTACTGATGTTGTCAGCTTTGCGCAGTGGCGGTACCATAGCCAATGAGGTTTATCCGAGGCGTGGTTATTGCTAGTTGAAAACTATACCCAATACCCCGCGCTGACGCCCTGAAATATGGGCGGCATGCGCAATTTATGTACGTTTCCACGGAGACTGACTGTACACAATTTGTATTACTACTATTTTAATTTATTATACTCACGAAAAAATTTTTGTACCCTTGACTCTACTACTTTTGATAGTGAACAACGTATACTGAACAAAAAAGTAGCTACACACATACTTATACTAGTATATGATCAAATGTATAACCGTGTTTGATTCCAATTGGTTATTTTATTGTTGGTATACCATCCCTTTATAACCGTACGAAACACTGTATTGTTTAATGAGCTCGAATACCGTGGGGATCGAAACATTCACTTGCAAGTTTCAGTTTCTCGCGCAACCTTGTGTGTAATTCATTAACAATGGACTTTATCTACGTATTGGCCCAACCAACAAACATAAGTGTCTTGACCCGCTGTTACAGAATGGGAGCAATTACAATATCATGTAAGACGTATACATCTGCCTGCTCACAGCGCCAACATATACGGTCGTAGAAAATGTGAAACGTCTATAGCGTAACGCCTCTTGAGTCTTACCCTAAACTCGTATGACAAACCTTTGTCAAAATCCGATTGACGCATGCCAATCGCATGCCAGTGTTGATTATTTTCCATCAGTGACATGGCCTATGCTATCAAAGTTTCAATGTATTGACGTGTTTCCAATCACACACAATATTTTTATTCGTTTCGACAATGTTGTTACTTTAAAAAATTGTCACGTAACCTTATTAGACGGTTAAAACCCGTTTTACATGTTTTCCTACCTCCAGCCCAATATAAACATCGTACGTGTATTTCTTATTCACCAAAGTATTCGTGCGAGTCGGCCCGTCTCGGAATATACACGGATTATGCACATTAATGCACATAATTCAACTATGAATTTGAAAACAGTAGCATTTCTTTATTTGTCCCGTATATTTGAGATAGGTGCGTGATTTCGTTTTGAATGCAAACATCAACTACAGTTAAACACTTTTATCAGGAAAATCAACGTATTTCGCATAATCTGTAAGTTTCTGTTAGTATCTAACAATATATATCTAACAATAAATCTGATGACGACGTTACTTTTCCGAGTTAGATATGCATACAATATGTGTTTCGTTTCTGACGTTTAGAATTGTAGTCAAAAGACGCCATGTTAGTAAAATTAGTTTAACGTCAAAGTCATTTTGGTCATTCTTCTGTTACGATGTTTGTTAGTAACGTCCGAATCATCCGAATATTGTTTGCAACAATACGAGAAACCTTGGTAACCAGAATAACCATGGCCATCCACCCCAGCGAGACGTTTCGAACTTCTAACATGGCGACGTTATTTTTTGACAATTTTTCACAACTTTGACTTGCCGTCATAGACACCATGCTATCGTCACGTTTAATATTGTGGGTTTTTATCAATCCGGGTAATGTGCTTAGAACGTTTACTGTACGGGTTTGTGCAAGTGACGGTTTATTATGCGTCACTTGATCAAATTGTCCATTTTACATTGTACGCATCCTGTAGTTGTCAGACGCGATTCCACAGGGTTGCCAACTTATCGCAAACGGTATTTGTTGGAAATGTCGGCTTCCCAGGCCGTGTTTAACGCCGTTTTTGAAATGACGTCGATAGTGCGTCAAATTTGTTGAAGTTTACTCGATTTCGACCAGAAAGAAACCTATACAAGCTATTACATGTTGCCTGGAAATGACGTTGACGGCGCTGTGTTCTGTTTACTTGGCAGCCAAGCCCAACCGTTATCAATATTTACAAAGTGATCTCTCATAAATGTGATGTTTATTTTGTCTGCTTTTAAGTGCGTACATATTGAGATTAAACACAGTTTACCCCTCATTTATTCGAGTCACGCCTTGCTCATGCAAAACTATCAAATCCCATGCAGTGCTATTCAACTAGTGTATCAGCAAATAGTGTATATGGTAAATCAGTATTATTTACCTGATTGTGACTTGCTTTATTTTTGTTGTGTGGCCACCATTTGCATGAATACACGCCATAATTCTACGACGCATGGACGTGACGTAACGCAGAATTAGTGGGTTAGGCAGATTCCTCCATTCTTGTTGTAAAGCCCGTGTCAGATCTAGAATGTTGTCAATTTGGTTGGTGGTTAGCCCTCGCCTTACGACCCACCTCATCCCAGACGTGCTCGATGGGGTTGAGATCAGGGGAAACCGCAGACCATGGAAGGACGTCGACGTTGTTATGAGCCAGGTATTGAGTTGTGATTCTGGCTGTGTGCTGGCGGGCATTGTCTTGCTGCAATGTTATACCAGGGCCGTGGTGGCGAATGAAAGGCATTGCATGAGGAGTTAGAACCTCAGCAATGTAGAGCTGTGCATTGAGATTGCCCTGTATGACCACGAGCTCAGTCTTACGGTTTCCCATGATCCCACCCCACATCATTACACTCCCTCCCCCGAACTTGTCCCTCTCAATCACACAGCAATCGGCGAATCTTTCGTTGTTGCGTCTGTATACGCGTAGCCTACCATCTGCATGGCTGAGTGTGAATCGAGATTCGTCAGTAAAGAGAACTCGGTTCCACTCAGCCCGCCGCCAATTCAAATGACGTCGAGACCACAATAACCTAGCACCACGGTGACGTCGCGTCATTATTTGACCGGTATATGGGCATCGTGCTCTGATTGGCAGCACGTTGCATCGCAAGCGCCTACGGATGGTCTGCGCTGAAACACCGTATCTCCTAGCCGTTACGGTGGCTGGCAAACGACGCTGAGGTAAGTGGGTTAACGTGATGTAGCGGTCAGTACTGGCGGTGGTGGCACGGGGGTGACCGGGTGGGGACGATCGTCAACAGTCACAGTCTGTTGATACCGGGTCACAAGCCTCTTTATGGTCTTCCGACAGCAGCCTAACCTGCGGGCCACGGCACTGGCCGTCATTCCCGCGTCCAGCATTCCAATTGCCTGATTTATTTCAACTTTAGACAAGCGTGGCATGATGAAAACAATGAAAAAGTAAAACGTTTTTCAATTTTCGGATTAGCCTGTGTCGCAAGTATCATACGACGTTGACTGAATTAATCTATCGAGTACAAGTATAGCACGCACGTGCAATAAGAGGAAATAAACGTTCCGGTTGGTGACCGTTTTGAACCTCGTTGTATTTGGTGGAAACTTTACACGGGTGTATTCACAAAATGACCAGTGTCCCGGGTGTACATTCACAGAATGTGTAACATAAACATATCCAGAGATATATCGGTTCAAATAGTGGGACGTTTCTAGTGCTGCTGAGTATATTTAACGGTAATTTATGACCTTGCATGCCGTCTCCCAAGAATGGGAGAAAGAACTGAGGTAGAGATTTTTGAGAGAAGCCGGTAATTCGTATTTACAGAGCAATTACGAATTATCGGTACACATTTATAGCTGGGTGAACTGGAGCAGTGTGTATAAAGTGTTTTGCTCAAGGACACAACGCACGCCGCTAGTCAGGCTCGAACCCACGACCCTTGGATCAGTAGTCCAACACACTAACCATTACGCCACGGCGCATGTGCAACTATTTTGTGCTGATAACAAGAGTTACGCCTCTTTTCCAGGTATGGGAAAAGTGATTGCATCAGTTGTCTCCCGTTCATCGCGAAGCAATATAGGAGTAATTAATGCAGTATTGCCTGCGAAATTGACCACTAGTGTCCGTCGGTTGTGGTCAGTTTTGCAGACATCATATGTGTGCTTGTCAATATTCCAATACTGTGAATTATATATTTGAGACAAATATTTTCGATTGTAATATGTATTTCAATTACAAATATATAATATAGCTTTGATGAAAGATTTGCATGCTCAGAGAGAAAATAAACTACAGTTTATTAAACTGTTTCTTATTTATTCTTCAGAAAATATATATCTTCAAATTTCATTTGAATTATGTGCACATTTTGAATGAAGCTTATAGTTAAGGGTGGGAATTGGCTCGAAGACCTTCTATACCTGGTGTGCAGTTTCGCCAGGTGACCTTATACCCCGTGATAGACAATGGCCTAAGCTGTTTCACACCTCGGTGCGAAAGCCTTGTTTGATTTACTATTGAAACAAAATCTGGATATTGAAGTTCAGACTTATTCGGACACAAATAAGCGGGGTCTAATCTGGACTAGAGAGGGATAAAATAGCTGAGGCCAGAATATGCCCCGGGGTAGGCTATGATACATTCGTCTGGTAGCGCTATCAGTGACAACAATGGGATTTATGGAACGTGTGACCAGCTGACTCATGATCCGCTAGAACACTCATGCATAATAATCAGGATTAACACTGTTTATTATATACATGTGGTGGATATTTCACTTTTTAAATTGCGAACAGCGCAAGCCCTCATCTGTCTTTACAGATGTTCAGTCGAATGTGTTTACACTGGTCACAACAACCATCGGTATCAATTAGTCTGACTGCCCATGTATATAATGCAGCCCTAGTGTGGAATAATTAATATCTGCGGGTGGTATATGGTATATGACAATAAGGCTGTGTTTCCGTGTAACACAATGCCAGCACGTTACATGCAAACACAACCTTATAGTGGTATTTCCATAAATGACGACACGTCGATAGTTGACAGACTTTGCAAAGTAAATGTTGAATTTAATTCGACAATTATTCTGCATTTTATATCAAATTTCGATTTTATTTAATATTGAAAGTCATTAACAACACACAAAGAGAATGGCAAATTTAATTATAATATGGTCATAATATTTATACATAAAACATGAAAGGAAACATTACACGTAATATATGTTAATGTATTACATATTATGGGCACTGGGAGTCAGTGTATTACCATGGTGAATTATTTATCATAATCGTTTACTGAGTTGATAAGCAACTCGGCAGAGCCTCGTTGCTTTATTATCTCAGTTAACTCGTTTAATAAATATCATATTAAACAATCACTCATGTAAACTCCTCTATATAAGTAATGGCATAATGAAACAAAACGGAAGTACACACCCTGACCCGTAACCGGTACATAGAAATACGGACGGCCCATTGCTTGGGTATAATGTGTAATGCAAACTAGCAGCTGTTCCTCAGCAGTTGTATCAACTTTTCCATTTTACGTAATTTCGTTTTCACAATTTGTTTCGTTCAATTTGTCTTTAATTTCGTGTTCTGTCATATTTTCAATGTTTGTTTCTTGAGATTTGATTTCCTGAGCATATTTAATGTTTGCATGCTCAATTTCTGATTCAATACGCCTCCGTTTATTAGCACAAGTTTGTCGTTTACCGTCGTTCCAGTATATACTGTCGCGTTTAATAGATGCGCCCTTGGAGCGTTCGCATTCTTGCGTGTGGAGAAATTCAAGACGTTTCCGCGTGCTAAGTTCATCATAAGTCTGGTTGTTCTTATTCGATCTGCTTTGGTGGATGTTTTTTATTTCATCGTTTATTTTTTCTACTGCCTGACCACTGAATTTTATGAGACTTCCATACTTACTTACAAAGTTAGGTATGTGATATAAAAGACAGTGCATGTATGGTGTCACTTTATCGTAACCTAATCTTCCATAGCGAGATAAACTGGCGAACATTGTCACCCACGTATGAATGTTGTTAAATAATTGATTCATTGTCAAACCACAGCTATCACAATTGATCAATTTGTATATTTCGTAAAAAATCACGCTATATTTTCACAACAAAATCATGTGTGTCGTGGCTGATCACGAAGCATAAAATGTCGGGTAAAAGTTTATAGAGGACTTTGTACGAATTTCCGGTAAGGGATGTCCAAGGTCAAGGTCATTTATCTCTTTGACAAGGTCATTTGCAAATATGGAGAACAGTGTTGGAGACAGGTTGTCACCTTGCTTGACACCGGTCTTGCAGTCAAACCATTTCGTTAGTTTGTCATTTATCCGTACACACGATGTAGAATGTCTATATATGCTTTTGATCGAGTCGTATATTTTCCCATCATTGTATTTCACCAGATTGTGCATATAAGATCGGCAGGCCGAGCATGTAATTTTATGAGCTGCCATAAAACAGTCGATGCAAATTTAACCTCAAACAGAATGACCCTGTATGTTGAAAAAATAGGCAAATTAGTATGCTGTGTGTAATCCCAAATATACTGAAATATATTCAATTTGATGGGCTGAAATGCACCAACTAAACATTCCATTTTAGTGTCTTTTCACAAGAACTGTTAATTGCTTCCATACAACATTGTGAAGAAAAGGCCTGTTATACCCATGTTTTATTACATCACACATGTGCAATTTGAGATCAATAAGGCATTGATTCCAACACAGTAACAATGATTTATGGACACCAGATATATAATTGTATCTCGCATTGCATTGCATTTGTAATGTTGGTTTTAACCCTTCACTTCACAACATTCATTGATATAGTATAGGTCCTGATCAGATTCCGCTCGGGAGCTGCATTGGTCGCAGATGCAGTTGGTAAATTTTAATGTGAAATAACAGCTTTATCCACGTATTCTGATAAGGATCTGCACTCCTTGAGGTTTTATAATATCAGCGACTTTAATGTAAAAATATTACAAAATTGACTATATTTCCGTAAATTACGTCGACAGTTAACGAAACTTTCAGAGTACTATTCCGTATTTACTTTGACAATTCCATGCAATTTCGTGTCATTTACGACAATATCACAGTTGTTGTAAAATGTACGGTGCAAACTTATAAGGTACACGATCATGTGACTTGTCTCATTTATTTAGTCTCCACGATACGGTTCAAATAAATGATCAGAACATATACTGTTAGGAGAAATGAAAAAAAAAGTAAAGTCCGAAGCCTCTGCGAACCACGGTGGCACGTATGAGATATATTGTATTTATCGCTACTAAAATCGTTGAAGTCTAAGAATGTAGTTACATCACAAAACTGTGCACGTGTGTTCAAGTAGAGAATTATTATGTGCATAGATCGGCAGGCCGAGCATCTGATTTTATGACCTGCCATAAAACAGTCGATGCA
Organism: Conchocele bisecta; assembly: GCA_029237695.1. Taxonomy (NCBI): domain Eukaryota; kingdom Metazoa; phylum Mollusca; class Bivalvia; order Lucinida; family Thyasiridae; genus Conchocele; species Conchocele bisecta. The sequence continues at coordinate 50,064,627 of CM055268.1, forward strand.
AATTTAACCTCAAACAGAATGACCCTGTATGTTGAAAAAATAGGCAAATTAGTATGCTGTGTGTAATCCCAAATATACTGAAATATATTCAATTGGCTGGGCTGACATACACCAACTAAACATTCCATTTTAGTGTATTTTCACAAGAACTGTTAATTGCTTCCATATAACATTGTGAAGGAAAGGCCTGTTATACCCATGTTTTATTACATCACACATGTGCAAGTCGAGATATAGTATAGTCTTAGACCCTGATCAGATTAGGCTCGGGGACTGCATTGGTCGCAAATGCAGTTGGTGAAATTTAATGTGAAATAGAAAATGTGTTCCATCCAATGAATAAGCATGTATAAATGTACCGTTGAGAATTGTATTATCACGTTGAGTTTATACATTTGCTAACAAATCATAAAAAAATGAAATGAGAATGTTTGCTTTTTGACGCCTTTGATAGATTTTAGAGGAAATGCCGTTATCTCTTTCTTATTCTTCCATAAAAGTATATGTTGCGGTCACTCATTTGAACCGTATCCATGCGAATTTCCAATGAGGAACACAACATAATTATGTTTAGGAATATGCGGATTTACATTTCAGTTTTGGTCAACCTGTAGTATCTATATATTTCATAATTACCCATACTTAAAGATTTTGTTTCTTTTCTGGAGATAATCCTTTCCACGGTATAGGTATCTGGCAGAACCTCAACATGTGCAGTTGTAGAACGATTTCGTTGAAAATATTCACTTGGCAATGTTTCACCCTCGTGAAGAGTTTTGTAATTAATAACTTCAGATCGCATACGTAAAGTTGTCGAAGAAGCCATGATTAATGTGATTAATATGATTCATGTGATAAGTTTACTGGGCCCATCGGGTCAAGAACACGTTGGACGAAGCTGGCCTATCAGATAACCGGACGACAAGGCAATACCACTCCTCCTAATCAAATAGCGTTTAATTGATCAATTATCCCAGACCTAGCATTAATTAAGATTACCAGCGTGTGACATTGAGAAAGGATTCGATATTAAATTATATTTCATAACTGGACATGTCGAATGTAATTTTCATACTATTCTCTTTTGTATAAACCACCTTGTTGAAATGGTGATGAAAAGTCATCTGTGCAAATGCATTTTCATTATCTGACTCATAGCCGGTCTGTCTTGTTGGCAAAGCAAAAAGAAAAAAACACACTGCTAATCAGTACAGATCATCGATAGACAGCATCAAGTTTCGATTCGTCAAGTGTAGATACTGATCAGATTTCAATGATGTACAAACACCGTTATCGATTGTAAATTTCTATACTGGTTTCACTTACCACCAATGTCAAGTAGTCCTACCTGATCCTATATTAGTTTATTGAATAATTAGCAATTTAAAATACATAATTCACGGTACAGATTATTAAAAACTGAAACTATTATTTGGATAGAAACGTTTGAAAATAGACACATTCTTATTCAATATTTATTTATTAAAACGTATGTCGACGAACCAAATAATGTGAGCAAATGTTTTGTTAATCACCACGATTTTCTATTCGTCCGTCCATATGTCTATCCAAAAGAGACAAATACTAATTAATTATTGATTGACATTGATCTTGATTTCAAGATATGAAACATGTTACTGTCACATTTAAGCACACGTATACTTGTAATTTAAACGAACATAAGAGAGAAAAAATAATTTAAAAAAAACCCGTAGTCCAATAAAGTATACGACTTAGGCGTATATTTCACAGTCAGGTAAATGCGAGAATTTTGAAAAGTTCGATTTTTAAATAAAAATGGACATATGAAGGCATAAACTTATTATTACTATTTAAGTATCAAATTAAAGAAAGAAAACATATCTAAATTGTCATATGCTATGATAGAATGTACAATATAGATACGTGTGCTATAAAGTTTGGTAAATGTAGACAATTTTGTTTTGTCGCAATATTTTGTATATAGCATATAAGGCGCAAATCTCTTGAATAAAAACTTAAATGGACATAGGAAAACAACTTTCTATTATATACATATTTATACCATACGAAGGATAATACTTTATACATCGATGCCTGATGCTATAATAGAATGACATTTAAAAAATAATGATGTTATGGACAATTTTCTAAAATATTGCTATATGTTTCCATATAAAATCTTGACCAGGTAAGCAGGCAAACTGCCTCGATAACAAGAGGAGTAACTGGCCATGCTAAGCCAGGCATATTGGCGAAATAGTCCAGTATGCTCCACGCTAGCTACACCAGTCTGTCCTAGGTACTACTTGTTAAGCATGTAATGGTGAGTGAACTTGAATCTCTGCAACGTTCGCAATTCGTTTATGGACACTGGCGATAACTCAATATATATAGATACAGAACGGTAATGCTGGAGTTACCTTCCGTCACGCGAAGAGTCGATAATGAAAGAACTTGCGGCGACGACGTTTTGTGGACTGTTCGTGGACAACGGAAACCTCACCGCGGTGAATATATGCCTTCGGTAGTCTTGTTATATATAATTTACATCGATTACAATGATTTAGAGCCTGTCTCCCATTGTGAACTTCAATGTTTGCATTCTCTCATCTGGCAGATGAGAGAATGCACACATCGAAGTGCACAGTGGAAGAAGGGCTCTAAATCATTTATGTTGACACCGAATGGGTCAGTAGAAGAACGAGTCTGCGCAATGTAGTGCAATTTAGTGCTGTTTAGGATATCAACCAAGCCAATACGAACGTACGTCGTAAAGTGGTCTAAGTTACGCAATATAATATCGAAGCCATTTCATTAGACAGTAGTAAGATATCCGTACGTACAAAGCGCTGGTGTGCATTTAGGCCTCACGTAATAGGCATAATTATCTAATAATGCAAATCTCACTATGTTTTATGACCCTGCAAGTGGTTAAGTGGAAACCAAATACACATAAGTGATGTGTCGTTACATAATCGGGCTTGGTGGCGTTTTGACCAGCATAGCTCCTAATCCGTACGTACTCCTGCACTGATACTGGAATTACCTTCCTAATTGGGAACACCGTGTTTCACCGATATTGTTTTTGAAAATCATCCACACTGTACCAAGGTGTATGATCACGTGGTTACAACAACAACAACAAGTACTGAAACTTTCAGAAGCCCTCCGATTCAAAGTACGTATCCTCTTATTTTGTCCGTATTATGGAACGGGTTTTGATGAAATATGGCGCACCAAACGCGTCTTGTTAAGCTGTATTTGATGGTCTCGGTACTTTGGCCCAAACTTATGTCGTTTTTTGCGAAGAATCGATTTCCGTGTCTACTGACACAGAAGTCGATTCTTCGCAAAAGCTACATACGTATGTGCCGAACTCCCGGGACGGACCACCAAATGCAGCTCACGAAGACGCGTTTGCTGCGCCATATTTCATCACAATCCGTTGCCTATTCAGGAAAATATCAAATAATACTTACTTTGGAGTGGGTGCGCTTTCAACACTTTGAGCCAGTGTTGTTGTTGTTGTTGGTGTAACCACGTGATCATGCACCTTGAGTACGTGACGCGTTGATCAAGTTGAAAGGAACTGTTACATCACACTGTAATCCGGCCCGTGGTCCAACGATGTTAGACACTTTTGGCGACCAATGGAGGACGTACATGTACACGTTATTATAATGTGTATGTGTGATCATATGCGATAACAAGGAGTCAGATTTATATGTCCTTGTAAATCCAACCGTACATCTGTCCCTCTTTCCGTACTTCCGTGATCATATTTACCTCTACGTCTACGTCTGCAGCCTATGCTCAATAAATGTAAATCCAATAATTGTTTACAAGAAAACATTGTTAATGTGAAATTTACAGACTATCATAATTTTGCACTTACGAACATTTTGGTCGTAAGAAGTTTAGTGAAACGACCACCAGAATGACAAGGTGGGTGCTTGAATAAGTATTGACAGCATCAACTTTCCGGTCAGTTCGTGCCATTGACTATATCATAGTATGTGTATGCCAATATTTTATCATAATACATGTACATATATCTTATTATTTAAAATTACATCAATGGATGTCAATAATTTAGCGCCAACTGCATAATGACAAAGACACGTGATCTCAGATATGAGTGACGGATGACAAACAATTATATAATTATACCCACTTTTTTGTAAAAAAAAACGGGTATATTGTTTTCGTCACGGGTGTCCGTCCGTCCGTACGTCCGTACGTCCGTCCGTACGTCCGTCACGTTTCTTGTAACTCGAAAAACTTTTTCACCTTCATACCTACGCGCCTGATATTTGGTATGTAGCTTCGTTATCATGTGCAGATGCGCAAAGTGAATTTGGATTTTTGATCCGACCCTCCATCATGCATTATCTCCCCCCCTTCCTCGGACTCAGAATTTTCCCATTTTTTCCTCGTAACTCGAAAAACTGTTCACCTTCATACCTACGCGCCCGATATTTGGTATGTAGCTTCGTTATCATGTGCAGATGCGCAAAGTTAATTTGGATTTTTGATCCGACCCTCCATCATGGATTATCTCCCCTTTCGGACTCAGAATTTCCCATTTTTTCCTCGTAACTCGAAAAACTTTTTCACCTTCATACCTACGCGCCTAATATTTGGTATGTAGCTTCGTTATCATGTGCAGATGCGCAAAGTGAATTTGGATTTTTGATCCGACCCTCCATCATGGATTATCTCCCCCTTTCGGACTCAGAATTTCCCATTTTTTCCTCGTAACTCGAAAAACTTTTTCACCTTCATACCTACGCGCCTGATATTTGGTATGTAGCTTCGTTATCATGTGCAGATGCGCAAAGTTAATTTGGATTTTTGATCCGACCCTCCATCATGGATTATCTCCCCCTTTCGGACTCGGAATTTCCCATTTTTTCCTCGTAACTCGAAAACTTTTTCACCTTCATACCTACGCGCCTGATATTTGGTATGTAGCTTCGTTATCATGTGATGCGCAAATGAATTTGATTGATTGATCCGACCTCCATCATGGATTATCTCCCCCTTTCGGACTCAGAATTTCCCATTTTTTCCTCGTAACTCGAAAAACTTTTTCACCTTCATACCTACGCGCCTGATATTTGGTATGTAGCTTCGTCATCATGTGCAGATGCGCAAAGTGAATTTGGATTTTTGATCCGACCCTCCATCATGGATTATCTCCCCCTTTCGGACTCACAATTTCCCATTTTTTCCTTGTAACTCGAAAAACTTTTTCACCTTCATACCTACGCGCCTCATATTTGCTATGTAGCTTCGTTATCATGTGCAGATGCGCAAAGTGAATTCGGATTTTTGATCCGACCCTCCATCATGGATTATCTCCCCCTTTCGGACTCACAATTTCCCATTTTTTCCTTGTAACTCGAAAAACTTTTTCACCTTCATACCTACGCTCCTGATATTTGGTACGTAGCTTCGTTATCATGTGCAGATGCGCAAAGTGAATTCGGATTTTGGATCTGACCCTCCATCATGGATTATCTCCCCCTTTCGGACTCACAATTTCCCTCCCATTTTTTCCTTGTAACTCGAAAAAAACTTTTTCACCTTCATACCTACGCGCCTGATATTTGGTATGTAGCTTCGTTATCATGTGCAGATGCGCAAAGTGAATTCGGATTTTTGATCCGACCCTCCATCATGGATTATCTCCCCCTTTCGGACTCAGAATTTCCCTATTTTTCATTGTAAGTCGAAAAACTTTCTCACCTTAATACCTACATTTCTGATATTTGATATGTAGCTTCGTTATGATGTGCAAAGTGAATTCCGATTTTTTATCGGACCTTCATCATGGATTATCTCCCCCTTTCGGACTTAGAATTTCACTATTTTTCCTCGTAGGTCGAAAAACTTTTTCACCTTAATACCTACGCGTCTGATATTTGGTTCGTAGCTTCGTTTTGATGTGCTGATGCGCAAAGTGAATTCGGATTTTTTATCCGACCCTCCATCATGGATTACCTCCCCCTTTCGGACTTAGCATTTGGGGAAAGTGGGTATATTGCGATGGCGCGCCATCGACTTTTTCTAGTTTTAAATTGATATCGTATTTTTCAACACATACATGCGAGTCGCCAGAATAGAAACTGGGATTTGATACAAAACATGTGTTTATAATACTGAGAAAAAAAACATCCACTTTTCGAACGCTAGCTTTTGTACAATCAATGTCTACTCATTTAATTGTATTTAAATCCTTTAACAGTGTACAACGGAAGTTTTACACACTTAGTAATAGTAATATCAATTCAAAAATCAAAATATTATGTTTCGCAAACCCTGCTCCCTGGTACAATAATAGAAGACCTGTATTACCATGTTATCTCCAAATGTGTATTACAGTTTATGATGGTATGTAGCAGAAGAAAACACGCACCCCTTGGATTTTAATCACATTACATACTGGTTTTGGTTGATACATGTCAGTTTCATTTCAAACATGAAGCAGTATGGTGTCTACGACGGCAAGTCAAAGTTGTGAGAAATTGTCAGAAAATGACGTCACCATGTTAGAAGTTTCGAACCGTCTCGCTGGGGTGTATGACCATGGTTATTCTGGTTACCAATGTTACTCGTGATGATTCGAACATTACCAACAAACACCGTAACAAAAGACTGACCAAAATTAAGTTGACGTCATGAACTAACTTTACTGACGTGGCGTCTTTGACAACAATTCTAAACGTCAGAAACGAAACACATGTTGTATGCATATCTGAAAACTAACGTAGCCATCAGATTTATTTTTAGATAATATAGTCAGAATTCGTTACAGCGGCACACGTTTCAGCGGCATATTCGCCTCCCGGCACAATAAGCCGCCAAACCAATCGGCATGCTCTTTAATCTGTTCGATATACCGGCAAATTCGGCTTCCGGCACCGGCATGGAATTCCCGCAAACGAATACACAGTTTAAGTCTTATTTAATGTGCGTTATAAGGGCGCCGGTACCCGGCGTCGCTGGTACCAGCTCTGTTATCCGGCATTACGTGCCGGAAACCGATATTCGGGAACCAGTCACTGACCATATAATGTGCGTCATAACGTCGCTGGTACCAGCTCTGTTATCCGGCATTACGTGCCGGAAACCGATATTCGAGAACCAGTCACTGACCATATCTAAACAATTTCACGGCTGATTAACCCCGACCTGCTGTCATAAATCGCGGCAATTAACGTGTCGGTACCTTGTCAGCTGCTGTGATGTACTATTTTGCAAACATCGGTTAAGAAATGAACAGTTAGCAATTAAATTTACAAGTGATTAAATCCAGCAAGGACCGATACAAAAATATCATAATCGTGAACAATTTAAATAAGTATCGTGCAACATTGCCTCTGGGGCGAGTTCAGATAGGGACGAATCGTCATGTAAATATTTAAAGGGAAATCACTCTACATGTTTTTGCGTTGTATTTATATAAATTTTAGCATGTAGATTAAAACAAACTGTTTATTAAAATAATATATGTGTTTCTTTTCTATAGGCACATGTTTGCGAATTGCTAACAATAAAGAAACAATTTCACAGAATATCCGGTATTCACCACGCGCTCTACAATTAACAACAGGTTCGCCTGCAACCTAGACTTTGTCAAATACCGGATTAGCTTTGATGTTGTTGGTTTCCTTGATATAAATTCGTATATATGCATTGCTTTATCAATGTGGTGACAAATAAGTATATATCTCGCCGATAATGCTAATGTAAAATTACAGCAAATAGCGTCGATACAATGCGTGGTTACCAATTACCGACATGTTCCAATTACCGGAATTATCACGACAGTCTGATAGCGATGAGAAAATCGCCGATTATTTATACCGGTATATTCGTTATAACGGCAGATTCATCTCTGACGAACTATGCCGTTGTAACGAATGTAACAGAAACTTACCGATTATGCGGATTTCAATTGTGACCCATGTGACGCGTTGGCGTGTTAATCTGTCAAGTCATGCTAGACGTTGCGACGTTTGACTTTATTGACACAATTGTTTAACAGTAGTTGACGTTTGCATGCAAAAACGAAAACGAAATAATGCACCTATCTCAAATACATTGTCCAGAATCAATAATATAGATTAAACGGGACAATACATTTCTGCGTGAACATATACTGAGCAAAACTAGAAACGTCCCTCCATGTTTAAGGAAAGATTCATCAAAAACCAAAAGGGTTACTTTTAAAAATCAAAATGGAAAAACAAGTTCATTCATTTCTGTATCAAAGCCAATAAATTGCATTTGGATATCTTGTTAAATATTCGAGAGATAACCGGCCAAGGGCGGTAGGGGTCAAAATCAAAAATCACAAAAACTCAGAAATGTGTTACTTAATGTTTAGAGATGGAATTTCAATAAGTAATGTGGCAAATTCAGTAAATCTCGTTAGTACCGAGTGTGGCCACCATTTGCATGAATGCATGCAATGATCCTACGCCGCATCGACGTGACGTAACGCAATACCAGTGCGTTGGGCAAATTCCACCATTCCCGTTGTAACGCCCGTGTAAGATCGCGAACATTGTCAATCTGATGGTTAGCTCGTGCTTTGCGGCCCAGCTCATCCCATATGTGCTCAATGGGATTGAGATCCGGGGAGACCGCGGGCCATGGCATGACGTCGACGTTGTTTTGCTGTAAGTATTGAGTGGTGACCCTGGCTACGTGAGGGCGGGCATTGTCGTGCATCAATGTCACACCAGACCATGCTGACGGATAAATGGTAAGGCATGTGCATTTAGCACATCTGCAACATAACGTTGTGCATTGATGTTGCCCTGTACAACAACCAAATCTGTCTTCCGGTTTCCCATGATCCCACCCCAGACCATTACGCTCCCTCCCCCAAACCTGTTCTTCTCAACAATGCAACAATCGGTGAATCTTTCATTTTTACGCCTGTATACCCGTAATCTTCGGTCAGCATGACTAACTGTGAACCGAGATTCATCGGTGAAACAAAACTCGGTTCCAGTCAGCCCTTCTCCAGTTCAGATGACGTCGCGCCCATAACAGTCTGGCAGCACGGTGACGTTGGGTCATTATCTGACCATGTACGGGCGGCGTGCCCGGATTGGTTGGGCGTTACGACGTAACCGGTTGCGAATGGTCTGCCTGAACACCGTATCGCCTAGCAGTGACTGTGGCTGCCAATCGACGTTGACGTAAGTGCGTCAACGTAATGTAACGATCGGCTATAGCCGTCGTTACACGAGGCCTACCAGGTCGCTGCCGGTCGTGAACAGCCCCAGTCTGCTGGTACCGGGCTGCAAGACGATCAATCGTCTTCCGACAGCAACCAAACCGAGGCGCGACCGCCCTGGCGGCCATCCCACCCGCAAACATCCCAATTGCCTGATTTCGCTCGTTTTCGGAAAGCCGTGGCATATCGAAAACAGTGAAAAATTAAAAAAGTTTTTTAATTTTCCGAATAGCCCCTATCGCATGAATGGTACGACATGAACTGAATCACCTTATCGATGACAAATATAGCGTGCACGTGAAAAAAGTGGAAATCAACGTTCCGGTCACTGGCCGCTATGTAAACCGTGTGTATCGGCTAAACTCTACACGATCGTATTCTGAACATCGCCACGGTTTAAAATACATGTACTTTGAACATGTGGTACATACATAGACAGAGCTACACCGGCTATAAAACAGGGACGTTTCTAGTTTTGTTGAGTATATATAGTGTATTGTTTATATTTAATAAGGTATACAATTTAATGTTGTCAGCCTCCGTGGAGACGTACATAAATTGCACATGCCGCCCATATTTCAGGGCGTCAGCGCGGGGTATTGGGTATATTTTTCAACTAGCAATAACCACGCCTCGGATAAACCTCATTGGCTATGGTACCACCACTGCGCAAAGCTGACTACACCTGTTAGTCTAGGTATTTGATCATCAAATATTTATTCATTTAATGGTGAGTGAATCACTGTAACGTTCATACTTCGTTTGTTAATACTGGCGATAAGTCTTATAGACTTTCATAACAATCCTAACTGTAAGGCTAAAGTTATCTCCCATCACAAGCATAGCTAACAATGAATCGACTTGACGATCCTAGTAGAACCTACCCGACGCGACGACTGGCGATTGTGGCCTGAACCAATCCACAGGTTGAAGTAACGGACCAATGTTTACAAGTGCATTAAACACACATACAGGTATCAGTAAGGGAACAAATAAGTTAATGAATGTTTTGCTCTTTGTTTTAACTGATAACACAATACATAGGTAATGCGTTATAAAATGGAGTAAACACATATCAGTAAGTGAAAAAAAAAGAAAAAAAGAAGTTAATCAATGTACTTTCGCTCCCTGTTACCTTGAAAAATAAGTTAATGAATGTTTTTACTCCCTGTTATAACACATTACATGTGAACAAATCTTGGAAATTTGGAACCCCACAACGGTCTATCATGAGAATCTGACCTCGGTGTTCTAATGGACACACATGTGGAAAACCCGTAGCAAGGATGTTAAACGGTTTTAATTTCACTAATTGTGTTTAGAAAGCGGACGAAAATCAGAGAAAGAGAAATAAATAAAACACCGCCACGAAATTGTGGTATAAAATAACGTCACTACGTAGTGAATACAAATGTCTAAAACAGTATAGTATACAATTCTATAACCAAGCGAATCGCCTGTGTATAAACCGACATATTTGTGTCTGTGACTGGAAAATGGGGCTCATGTGATTTGCGACCAGTGAAGCTCCTCATTAAATATATGCGTATGTATCTTATTATTTAAATGTATACATGTCCACTGAATAGGCACACTATGTTATTTATAAGAATAAAATAAGTTTATCATTGTGTCACTATTCCATCAGTTCTAAAGATTGTGAATGGCCGCTATACAGATATAATCATTTATTAACATTTATTTTACTAATAGTGACGCTCGTTGGTATCAGGCTATTTTTATATGCAAACGAGGCACGGTATGTTTTAATTATTTATATGAATTAAATGCGTCGCCTGAAAAAGAAAATATTTTCGACAGATTATAAAGTATGATAATCGCACATCAAAACATAAATACAGAGTATATATAGTAATGTCCGTTAACATTTTAAGGAAACACGGTTATCGCCCCTGATATCAGTGTGGAAAGTTACATCTGATATAAAATGTATAATAATGCCAATCAATACGTGGGGTAATGGTGAATTAATGTTTATTTTGCCAGACAATGTCTCAGATGATGTCTCTGATATAAAGAACATTTTGTGCCTACTGCGTGGACATATACCTTTAAAGTGCTACCTACATAAGCATGCTCATGTATATTGGGATACAGTGGTCGAGGGGCTAAGGCGCCTGACTACCAAACCGGCGGTTGTGGGTTCGATCCCCGCGCCTGTCATTGAGGAATACTTTGTATTTCCCGTCCCACTAAAGCGGCCGGCGACTACTGGTACTACCCAGAACTGCCAAAGCATGATGACCGGTTCTGTCTAGGGCATGCCCACCGTGCAAGGGGTGTAGCGCGGAATTAGGTTGAAATTGGCCGACAGCTACACGCCACATTGGCGCACACTTCGTCTGAATGCATAAACCAAATTCAAAAAAGTAGCAAACTTTCTGGGCATCGGCAGTGTCCGGGCATGGAAGGTCATCGAGCCAATTCCCGCCCTTAAATATATGCATCATTATTGGGATACAGACAGCCTTCGTAGGCTTACGTATGCATCACATTGAGTATACATTCAGTATAATAATTCTGCATACTTTTAATCATCAAATGTATGCAGTCGTTAATTCTATATGAAATAATGCATTTCGGGAAAAATAAATGATTACTCCTTCAAAGTATACAATTTTTCGGCTACAGGTCATAGTCTACACTGCTCGTCACTACACTACACTGTTCCGTGTTGTTACTAATATCACACTGGAATGGTGAACATACATATTCTGATAAGACTGTGCGGATGCGCAGGTTGATATGGATCGACACAGGTCGCCAAACCCATACGCTCCATTTCACCAGGCACAGCCAGATTAAAGGTCTTCGTTGCTGGGAGTAACTATGCTTCCCAGCGTAATATTTAAATATTACAACAGTACTAGTGTGCTATGATCAAACTTAGCGGACATGTTGTAGGCTGATCAGGGACTACACTAATTGCAAAGTCAATAATCCCATCTTTGCGGTGACTCGTCACATATGTGTACCTGTTCTGTTATAAATGCATGTCAATAATTGGAGAAATGGGGCTTATGGGTTTTGCGCTCAGTGCAGATCCAGACCAGCATGTGCACCAACACAGTCTGATCAGGATCTACACTGTTCGCCATTTCATCAATGAAACACCCGTGGTGCTTCCAACAAGCTACATGAGTGTGTTATTTGACCAGGATCTACACTGATTACAAAACAGATAAACCCTATTGCCCAGGTCACGGCTACACATACTCATTAAGTAATATTACCTTTCAAGGCCAAAGAACCTCCGATTCTGATGATGTGTTGTAGGCTGGTCAGGAACTACAGTGTTCATTAAGTCAATAAGCCAGTCTATATCGTGCCTGGTCGCATATTTGTACCAGTTCAATAATAATCATTGTATAAAATATGTATGTGATCACGTTACCTGTCAAGGCCAAACAATGTCCAATCCCTGTGGTGAACTACCACCGGAGCTGGTCGGAGACTTTCTGAGGGGCAATGAAACCTTAAATGTACCTGGATACACATTTTTCGGCCATAATAGGACAATTATGCATATTAATGCCAGGCGAGGTAGTGGTGGTGTGGGAGCTTTGGTAAAAAACAAATTACTATCTGTATATAAAGTGTCAATACTGGACAATAGTGTCGAGGATATTTTGTGGCTCAAATTATCTGGCAAAACTGAGTGTGACTCCATTGTGTTATGTGTGTGCTATTTGCCCTCGGCCGATTCGTCAAGGCACGTCGATTGGGAGACATTTTATTGTAATTTGCTTGAACAAGTATACGCCTACCATAATATGGGTCACTTGTAAATCTGTGGTGATATGAACTCACGCATAGGTAGTGAAGCCGATTATATTGAAGGCGTTGATGACGTCATACGTCGAGAGGTTAAATATCACACCTGCAACTCTAACGGCGACCTATTGATTGACTTTCCTTGTCGACTGTGGGATTTGTGTAGTGAACGGTCGTGTCGGGGTAGACGAATATACCTATGTATACGAGGCAGCTCAGTTGTGGATTATGTATCGACTCCGTATGAGCAGTTACAGTTTGTGAGCGACTTTAAGGTAGTGTTGATGTCTAAATTAGCCGCCGACATGAACATGGAGAGTAACTCCAAGATACCAGATCACTCTTTGCTTACATGGATTACGTCCCTTCACTCCGGTACAATTTGTGAAAGTGACACAGTCCCGAGCACACCCCATTTACCACCCAAAACATATTTCGATATATCCCATGGTATTGACAACTTTCTGTCGGATTCTCAGAGATTAACTCGCGTGGAAACACCATAAACAAAATAGAACATGACCTACAAGGAGAATCAAACAAATGTGACACAGGCTTACACCTCGCTCTTCGATATGTTATCCGCCGAAATGGAATTGCACAAATACCAAACGTGATCGTCATGGTAAAAAAAGACAAAACCCATGTACAAACCCTACTGGTCAGATGTACTCCAAAGACAATGAGATATTATTTGTACTAAAGAAACTGACAGGTTACGAGCAAATCCTACACAAAACTGTTAGTATGAGAATCTTTTAACTCTGAGCGCAAAGTGTTTGCTAAAATGAACAGGAAAGCAAAATGCGCTTATCAGCTATCGGAACAAAACCGCATCGGTGATATTGGTGAATCTTCGGACAGCCACAGCTTTTGGAAGGAAATCGGCAAAATCGGCATACAGAACGACCAGAAACGCAACATCCCGATGGAAGTGGTCGGCGACAGCGGTGACGTCTCACATGACGTCGGCATCGTCCTGTCACGTTGGAAATCCGACTACGCTAGCCTTTACAGAGACGATGACAGGGCTGACGCTTTCGACAATGAACATTATCGACGGATACAAACTGACCTCCAGCATAACATGATTCCCTCCATAGACCGTGACGTCACGGAATTGAACTACCCTATCACTTTAAAGGAGGTTGAGACGAGTGTATTGAAAGCTAAGGTAAAAGGAGCTCTTGTATTAGACAATGTTCCAGCGTCCGTGCTACGTAACACTACATGTATAACAGCCCTACACAAAAGCATACGTCACTGCTTTGCAACCGGTACTGTCCCAAATGATTGGGCTCGTGGCCTCATTAAACCCATTCCCAAACCAGATTCCAAAGACCCGAGGAACCCATTAGGTTACCGCGGTATTATACTAATTTCAATACCCTGCACACTATAAGATGTGCTTAATGCAAGAGTGAGTAAGTGGTTGGAAAAACACAACATATTGGTCGATGAACAAAATGGCTTCAGGCGTAAACGTTTGAGCAATGAGCACATTTACGCACTGCACTCATTGATAAATAAACGTAAACTCCAGAAGCGCTCTACATTCGTGTGTTTCGTCGATGCTAAGAAGGTGAACGCACCACACGGACAGACAAGACGGACGGACGGACGGCCCGTGACGTGACGGACGGACGAACAGGGTGGCAACTAAATGCACCCGAACATGTTTTCGATTACATAAACATGAATATAAATAGTAGGAACATGGATTTGAATATCTGGCAAATTATGGCAATTAATATGTGCTGCGTTTTAAATTCCTTTTGTATATTTTTATTGTCAGTCTCCGTGGAGACATACATGAACACACGTTTCAGCGGTCACACCATGAGCAATAGTGAAGATGAATAGTAGGAACATAGACATGATTTCAACATCTGAACAAATAAAACTGCAATTCAAATGTGTCAAGCGCTAACCTGACTTCGCCAGTCTAAGCTATCACATAGTTGAATAATATACGCAGCAACACTAGAAACGTCCCACCTTTTGAACCGATATATCTCTGGATATGTTTATGTTACATATTCTGTGAATGTACACCCGGGACACTGGTCATTTTGTGAATACACCCATGTTAAGCTTCCACCAAATACACGAGGTTCAAAACGGTCACCAACCGGAATGTTTATTTCCACTTATTGCACGTGCGCGCTATACCTGTACTCGATAAATTAATTCAGTCAACGTCGTACGATACTTGCGACACAGGCTAATCCGAAAATTGAAAAATGTTTTACTTTTTCATTATTTTCATCATGCCATGCTTGTCTAAAGTTGAAAGAAATCAGGCAATTGGAATGCTGGACGCGGGAATGACGGCCAGTGCCGTGGCCCGCAGGTTCGGCTGCTGTCGGAAGACCATACATAGGCTTGTGACCCGGTATCAACATACTGGGACTGTTGACGATCGTCCCCGCCCCGGTCACCCCCGTGCCACCAGCGCCAGGACTGACCACTACATCACGTTAACCCACTTACGTCAGCGTCGTTTGCCAGCCACCGTAACGGCTAGGAGATACGGTGTGTCAGCGCAGACCATCCGTAGGCGCTTGCGATGCAACGCGCTGCCAATGAGAGCATGACGTCAATATACCGGTCAAATAATGAAGCGACGTCACCCTGGTGCTAGGTTATTGTGGTCGCGACGTCATTTGAATTGGCGGCAGGCTGAGTGGAACCGAGTTCTCTTTACTGACGAATCTCGGTTCACACTCAGCCGTGCAGATGGTAGGCTACGCGTATACAGACGCAAAAACGAGAGATTCGCCGATTGCTGTGTGGTTGACAGGGACAGGTTCGGGGGAGGGAGTGTAATGGTGTGGGGTTGGGATCATGGGGAACCGTAAGACTGAGCTCATTGTCATACAGGGCAATGTCAATGCACACCGCTACATTGCTGAGGTTCTAACTCCTCATGCAATGCCTTTCATGCGCCACCACGGCCCTGGTATAACATTGCAGCAAGACAATGCCCGCCCGCACACAGCCAGAATCACAACTCCATACATGGCTCATAACAACGTTGACGTCCTTCCATGGCCTGCGGTTTCCCCTGATCTCAACCCAATCGAGCACGTCTGGCATGAGGTGGGTCGTAAGGCGAGAGCTAACCACCAAATTGACAAAATTCGAGATCTGACACGGGCTTTACAACAAGAATGGAGGAATCTGCCTAACCCACTAATTCTGCGTTACGTCACGTCCATGTGCCGTAGAATTATGGCGTGTATTCATGCAAATGGTGGCCACACACGATATTAATCATACAGAATGTAGTGGAATTTATTTTTAGAGAGAAATCATCAAGCCCTAAACATTTTTTAAAATAAATTAAAAAATCAGATTTTTGATTTTGACCCCTCCCAAATTCGCCGTGATGTCACTCGAAATTTCTTCATCGCAAAAAATCTTTTTCAACTGATATGGATTCACAAGTGATTAAACTTCATTTTCTGTACAGGTTTTAGTACCACCATCCTTATATACTGAAAGGATAAAGAAACGCAGGGTAACAATATACGCAATACTTATTTAAATGCTTGGCCTAAAATTATGAAAACCGGTCAGGCGACTATCTTGGTCACTGTGCACCCAAACCGGTGCCTAAAGTTACTCAACCGTGTAATGCACCGTACCACATAGAGAAACTGATAAAAAGCCAAAAACACGTGCAGCATGATGATGATAAGTTCGTCAAAACAGTTTGTCATACCACTTGATACGCTTGAGGTATACACATCGTTTTCCGCTATTTACACTGCATTTATAGCTCTCACAATCATGGTACGTGTCTGACGGAAGTTCAGAAGGGTCAGGCTATTGCATTGCTAATGCAAGGTCAAACGAAACAGCAGGTTGCTATGCAGTTCGGTGTGAATGTTTCCACCATAGAACATCTTGTCCGTCGTCTGAGAGAGACCAGAAGGGTTGCCGACCGACCGAGACGCGACGTCAAGACAGGGCTATTCGTCTCGCCCACCTACGTAATCGCCACGTTACTGCCACTGAAACCGCTATTAACACGGTAGGCAATCATAATCGCCACATTCACCCCAAAACTGTAAGAAATCGATTGCGCGAGGTTGGTCTGCGAGCACGTCGTCTCTACGTTGGTCTGCCTCTCACTCGTGCACGTCGCGCGCGTCGTATGGCTTGGTTAGCGGCACATGCTCCCAGACGATTTCCAATGAGGAAATGGAGACAAGTCTTTTTCACAGATGAGTCCCGGTTCACTCTTTTTCATCCGGACGGTCGACGTCGTGTATACCGACGTCGTGGGGAACGCTTCGCCGACGCTTGCGTTCTTGATAGGTTTGGGGGTGGCTCGGTTATGGTCTGGGGAGGGATATCTCACGGGGTAAAGTCACTTGGGGGTGGCTCGGTTATGGTCTGGGGAGGGATATCTCACGGGGTAAAGTCACCGTTGATTGTGGTATCCGGGAATTTAACTGCCGTAAGATATAGGGATGAAATCCTCCGCCCGGTTGTTGTTCCATTTGTGCAACAGCGTCAACTAATTTTCCAGCATGATAATGCCCGGCCCCATGTAGCCAGAGTTTGTCAAGACTTTCTCGCTGACCATAACATTAACCCACTCGTCTGGACAGCGTACAGTCCCGATTTGTCCCAAATCGAACATATGTGGGACGAACTTGACAGGAGGATAAGGGGGTGTCGGAATACCCCTTCTAATCTCGACAAACTAAGGACTGCATTGTTGGAAGAGTGGAACAATATCCCAATAAGAAGGATAAATGCACTGGTGAATTTCATGCACAAGAGAATCAGGGCTGTGACAGATGCGCGAGTGGTGCATACGAGATACTGACAAAACAGTGGATTTCACTGTGCGATATTGAGGGGTACCGTCAATTGTGATTCAATTACTAATGAATTATCAGTCAAAACCTAATGCAATTTTGGTAATGTGTTAACTAAACATGCTAAAGATGTATTTTTAATACTCATATAAAATATTGTATATAACAGCAAACACAACACTTTAAATCACCTCAAATGTTTACCCTGTGTTTCTTTATCCTTTCAGTATATATTTCCAGCAATATTTCCCTGAATATGGTGGGACGTTTCTACTATTGCTCAGTATACATTCCATATGTGATCCAAAACTCGATTTAAAACTTATATGGTCAGCCTCCGTGGAGACGTACATAAATTGCGCATGCCGCCCATATTTCAGGGCGTCAGCGCGGGGTATTGGGTATAGTTTTCAACTAGCAATAACTACGCCTCGGATAAACCTCATTGGCTATGGTACCGCCACTGCGCAAAGCTGCCATCACCTGTCAGTCCTAGGTATTTGACCATCCTACATCTATTCAGGTAATGGCTAGTGAATCACTGCAACGTTCGTAATTCGTTTGTAAAAAGTGGCGATCACTCATAGCCACACATGGGTTGGCAAGAGTTCGATCCCTTCTATGCAATGTCTGTTGAGTTCTGTTCAAAACCCCTCATATTGTTGGTCTACATACATTGATGTAAAGTGTGATTGAATAAAATGTGGCTGCGACTGGAAAATATGACGTATGACCATTGCTAATATGGTAGAACATACAGTGGGGTCAGCGTGTAAGTGCACACACGAACGAACACGACAGGTTGGAACCAACCTGTCGTGTTCGTTCGTGTGTGCACTTACACGCTGACCCCACTGTACCAGCCTGCGTATCCGAACAACACGCGGCCCTTTTACTTGCTATTTATTATTTATAATTTGTACTTAAAGGTACATGCCCACTCAGTAAGCACAACTTGTTCTTTATATCCGGGACATTTTCTGGCAAAATAAACATTCATTCACCACTACCCCACGTATTGATTGGCATTATGCTACATTTTATATCAGACGTACATTTCCACACTGATACCAGGGGAAATAACCGTGTTTCCTTAACATTTTATCTGACATTACTATTTATTCTCGGTATTTATTTGTTTGATGTGCAATGATCATATTTTATAATCTGTTGAAAATATTATTCGTTTAGGCGACGCATTTAATTAGTATAAATAATTAGAACATATCATGCCTCATTTGCATATGCAAATAGCCTGTTACCACGGCGAGTCACTATCAGTAAAATAAATATTATGATAATGATTATATCTGTATAGCGGGCACTCGTAATTTATAGAACTGGTGGCATAGTGACACACTCATACACTTATTTAATTCCTATAAAGAACAGTTTGTGCCTACTGAGTGGGCATGTATCTTTAATATATAATATATGTATGCATCTGCATGTGACGCAAATCTGCGTATCCGATATTGCATCTGGCAACACACGTGTCTAAACGGCGTATAGTGAATACCCTGATCAAACTAACCATCGATGTTCTAGCGCGTGAGATGATACGAGTCTGAAATGGTCGCCGTGGTCACAGGTGGAAGACTCGGACCTATAAATCAAAACAAATAATGCCTATTAAAAATATCCCATTACCCCACCCACCTGGTATCGTACTGTACATTACGTTAATATCATTTAATCAGTAATATACATAATAGATGATAGTACTGTATGAGACCAAGTGGGTGGGGTAATGGATTTTTGGTAATGGGCATTTTTTTGGTGTCACAGGTCCGAGTCTTCCACCTGTGGTCGTGGTGGGTAGTGAACTGTGAATTCACAGACTGCGTTAATGCGTAGACTGATCTGGAACTTCGAACACTGGTCACCAAGGCAAAGCACAAAGTTCCTCGTGATGAGCCGTGCCTAATTACATCTACATATACTACGTTAAGACACTGACATTCATGGTTCAGCCTCGTATGATATTACAGGTTTTCTCATATCTCATGCAAAATGAATTGAGTATAATACTGATTTACAGTTTGCCTGCTTTACAGTGAAGCCTCTCTAAGCCGGACACCCTGGGGAACAGTTGGCCTGATTTACAGTGAAACCTCTCTAAGCCGGACACCCTGGAGAACAGTTGCCTCATTTACAGTGAAAACCTCTCTAAGTCGGACACCCTGGGGAACGTATTGCCTCATTTACAGTGAAACCTCTCTAAGCCGGACACCCTGGAGAACAGTTTGCCTCATTTACAATGAAACCTCTCTAAGCCGGACACCCTGGAGAACAGTTTGCCTCATTTACAGTGAAACCTCTCTAAGCCGGACACCCTGGAGAACAGTTTGCCTCATTTACAGTGAAACCTCTCTAAGCCGGACACACTGGGAACAGTTTGCCTCATATACAGTGAAACCTCTCTAAGCCGGACACACTGGGGAACAGTTTGCCTCATTTACAGTGAAACACACTGGGGAACAGTTTGCCTCATTTACAATGAAACCTCTCTAAGCCGGACACACTGGAGAACAGTTTGCCTCATTTACAGTGAAACCTCTCTAAGCCGGACACCCTGGGGAACAGTTTGCCTCATTTACAGTGAAACCTCTTTAAGCCGGAGGTCCCCAGGGTGTCCGGCTTAGAGAGGTTTCACTGTAAATCAGGCAGTCTGTAAATCAGTAAACGCAATAGCCCAAGTTGTTATTCCTTAAAGGTACATGTCCACTCAGTAGGCATAAACTGTTCTTTATATCAGAGACATCATCTGAGATATTTTCTGGCAAAATGAACATTCATTAACCATTACCCAACGTATTGATTGGCATTATTATACATTGTATATCAAACGCAAATTTCCACACTGATATCAGGGGCGATAACCGTGTTTCCTTAAAATGTTAAGTGCCATTACTACGTATACACTGTATTTATTTTTTGATCTGCAATATATCATGCGTCAATTGCATATGACAATAGCCTGATAGCACCGCGCGTCACTATCAGCAAAATAACTATTACTAACTGATTATACCTGTAGAGCGGACACTCGTAATTTTTAGAACTGGTGGAATAGTGACACAATTATACACTTATTTAATTCCTGTAAAGAACAGTTTGTGCCTACTGAGTGGTCATGTACCTTTAAGTGACATGTCCGGTAATAGTAAAAGAATGGATATTTTGCCTGAACAAAGCAATATCTACAGAACAAGCATCTGAGGCTTAACCCTTTCACCCCTAAGTAACTGGAATGGATTTTGATATGTTCATTTTGCAACCAACCAACCGTCAAAAAATGGTTTTCAGACAAGTCCATTTATGAAAAGGGATATTTTTTGTTCTCAAAAATATTAAAATTACTTTCAAAAAGTGCAGATCCAGATGAGACGGCTCGTTACGAGCCGGCTCATCTGGATCTACACTTTTTGCATAAAACGGTATATCGGGATTTCGGGTTCAAAGGGTTAATATACATGTACATTCGCTCGCGTGGTGTACATATACAGATTACACGTCCATTTATTTTTTCGAAAGCATCTGGGCGCCGTTTCACTAAACTTCGTACGACTGAAATGTTCGTAAGTGAAAAATTATAATAGTCTGTAAATTTCAGATTAACACTGTTTTCTTGTAATCAATTATTGGATTTACATTTATTGAGTATAGGCTGCATATGCAGCATATGCTCAATAAATGTAAATCCACCAATTGAAAGTTCCAGATGATCCTAAATGCACTTACGAATCTTTTATTCGTACGAAGTTTATTGAAATTACCCCCGAAACTTAATACGTACATACATGTAACAAAAACTCGCTCGTGATTGTATATGCATAAACGAGTGCAT
Organism: Conchocele bisecta; assembly: GCA_029237695.1. Lineage (NCBI taxonomy): Eukaryota > Metazoa > Mollusca > Bivalvia > Lucinida > Thyasiridae > Conchocele > Conchocele bisecta. The sequence goes on from CM055268.1 coordinate 50,086,345, forward strand.
TAATCAATAATGAATCAGCTATTCACTGAAGATTCAGCATATTATGAAATATTAATATTAATAAAATACATAACATGAAAATATTATATTTCGAATTCTTATACGTCGCTACAGGAGGGTGGCGTCACTTTATACTCTTCACTATACGTAACCGCAGTCATATACTCCGGCGGTGGGGCCACATACTGGGCAGGATAGTGCGGTTCCGTACCATTACCTGCACCATCGGACCTTGGCAGACGGGTATCATCAGCATTTAAATGTTCACGACTGTTATAAGGCGACGACGTGTTTACGTCGTGTCCGTAGGACGACTGTGCGTCTGTGGCGGCCGGGTGTATCTCCGGAATAGTCTGAGCGCCAGAGCTACCTGGTATTTGTTCCAGGCTCTCATAGCTTGGAGGTAAATTTGAACTTTGCGCTGGACTATTTCTTCTGTTTGTTCTCGTTTTCTGCCAGTTCCACCCGCAATTCAATATTTTCCTGGATCCGATCTGTCTGGTTGTACGTGTGTCCGACGTGTCTCTATTTGATCGACTGGGCGCAATCTAACAATAATATTAAACATTTGAAATTACGAATTCAGTACATGCAGGCGTGGATCCAGGATTTTCGGGTTAGGGGGAGCGTAACTATTTTGCAATACTTGACTATATTATAGTCGATAATATAGTCAAGTATTGCAAAATAGTCGACCGAGCGGAGCGGAGCGGAGCAGAAAAATGCATGGAATACATGGCACTTGGCATGAAACGTGCCTTGTAACTTGTAAAAAA